>PITA01002615.1:62499-157212 GCA_004023965.1 Spilogale gracilis | reverse complement strand
GCCACATTACCAAATTGTTGTATGAGATCTAGTAGTTTGGGGGTAGAGTCTTTTGGGTTTTCCACATATAGTATCATGTCATCTGCAAAGAGAGAGAGTTTGACTTCCTCTTTGCCAAGCTGGATACCTTTTATTTCTTTCTGTTGTCTGATTGCTGTTGCTAGGACTTCTAACGCTATGTTGAATAGTAGTGGTGAGAATGGGCATCCTTGCCTTGTTCCTGATCTCAGAGGAAAGGCTGTCAGTTTTTCCCCATTGAGGATGATATTCGCTGTGGGTTTTTCATAGATAGATTTTATGAAGTTGAGAAATGTTCCCTCTATCCCTATACTTTGAAGAGTTTTGATCAGGAATGGATGTTGTATTTTGTCAAATGCCTTTTCTGCATCAATTGAGAGTACCATGTGGTTTTTCTCTCTTTTCTTATTGATTTGTTCTATCACGCTGATTGTTTTGTGAGTGTTGAACCACTCCTGCATCCCTGGGATAAAACCCACCTGGATCCTGTTAGCAAGGATCTTGTTGAGAATCATGGTATCCATATTCATCAGCGATATTGGTCTGAAGTTCTCCTTTTTGATGGGGTCTTTGTCTGGTTTGGGGATTAGAGTGATGCTGGCTTCATAGAAAGAGTCTGGAAGTTTTCCTTCCATTTCTATTTTTTGAAAGAGCTTCAGGAGAATAGGTGTTATTTCTTCTTTGAATGTTTGGTAGAATTCCCCAGGGAATCTGTCTGGGCCTGGACTCTTGTTTTTGGGGAGGTTTTTGATCACTGCTTCAATCTTGTTACTAGGTTATCTTCTAGGAGCTTTACAGTATCACATTTTGCATGTAAACCTGTCATCCATTTTAAGTTAATTTTTGTGAAGAATGTAGGGTCTATGTATGTAGATTCATTTTTTGCATGTGGTTGTCCAGTTGTTCCAGCACCATGTGTTAAAAAGAGAATTTTTGCTGCATTTTGTTTTGTGCATTTGCTCGTTTGTCAAAGATCAGGTGACTCTATTTGTGAAGGTCTATTTTTGGACTTCCTATTCTGTGCCACTGGTTTGTTTGCCTGTTTTTCACACCAATCATACAGTAACTGTTTTCTCTCACTTTATAGTAAGTCTTGACCTTGGACAGTGTCAGTCCTCTATATATGTTCTACGCCTTCAATATTGTTTTGGTCATTGGTATCATAAATCAGATATTCACAAAATAATTTGCTGGGATTTTTATTGGAATTGCATTTAACTTATTTACCAATGTAGGAAGAATTGACATCGTGAAAGTATTGAGTCTTCCTATCCGTGAATATTGAATATCAATCCAATTTTTAGTTCTTTGCGTTATTTCATCACAGCTTTGTAGTCTTCCTTATATATATTTTATATATATTTTGTTAGATTTATACCTGAGTATTTCATGTTGGGACTGCTAATGATATTATGCTTTTAATTTCAAATTCCAATTGCTCATGGCTAGTATATAGGAGAGTGAATGACTTTTGTATGTTAACTTTGTATCTAGCAACCTTGCTGTAATCACTTAAAAGTTCCAAGAGTTTTTTTTGTTGATTTTTGGAATTTTCCACACTGACAGTCATGTCATCTGTGAAAAAAAACAACAACAACAAAAAACAGTTTTATTTCTTTCTTCTTAATTTGTATGCCTTTTTCCCCCCTTTTCTTCTCTAATTACATTAGCTAGGACTTCCATTACTCCAGTGTTGTTGAAAAGTAGTGGTGAAAGGGTGAGTCTTAGTGGGGAAAGCTTCTAATTTTTCACCATTAGGCATGGTGTTAGAATCAGGTTTTTTTAATAGATGTTCTTTTCAAGTTGAGGAAATTCCCCTCTATTCCAAGATTGCTGAGTGGTGTTGTTTTGTTTTGTTTTATTTGCATCTACAAGCTTGTGAGATATGAGCATGTGGTTTTTCTTCTTTAGCCTATTAAGGTAATACATTACATGAATTTCTGAATGTTGAACCAATCTTACATGCCTAGAATAAATCCCACCTGATTATGTTATATAGTTCTTTTTATACATTATTTGAGAATTTTTGCATCCATCTGCATAGGAAATACTGGCCTGTATTTTTTCCTATTATTTTTAATTAAAATTCAATTAATTAACATATAGTATATTATTAGTTTCAGAGGTAGAGGTCAGTGACTCATCAGTTTCATATAATACCCAGTGCTCATTACGTCATGTGCCCTCCTTACTGCCCATCACCCAGTTACTCTGTCCCCTCACCTCCCTTCCCCTTCTCGACCCTGTTTGTTTCCTATGATTAAGAGTCTCTTATGGTTTTTCTCCCTCACTGATTTCATCTTGTTTTATTTTTCCCTCCCATCCACTATGATCCTCTGTTTTATTTCTTCAATTCCACATATGAGTGAGATCATATGATAATTGTCTTTCTCTGATTGAATTATATCACTTAGCATAATATCCTCTAGTTCCATCCATGTAGTTGCAAATGGCAAGATATCCTTTTTTTTGATCGCTGAGTAGTGTTCATCTTCTTTATATATATATACATATATATATATATATATATATGTATATATATATATATATATATAAATGTATGTATATGTATATCCCACATCTTCTTTATCCATTCATCTATTGATGGACATCTGGGTTCTTTCCATAGTTTGGCTATTGTAGACATTGCTGCTATAAACATTAGGGTGCAGGTGTGCAGGTGCCCCTTTGGATCACTACATTTGTATCTTTGGAGTAAATACCCTAGTAGTCTGATTGCTGGGTCAGAGGGTAGCTCTATTTTTAACCTTTTGAGGAACCTCCATACTATTTTCCAGAGCAGCTGCACAAGTCTGCATTCCCACCAATAGCATAAGATGGTTCCCCTTTCTCCACATCCTTGCCAACATCTGTCATTTCCTGAGTTGTTAATTTTAGCTATTCTGACCAGTATGAGGTGATATCTCATTGTGGTTTTGATTTGTATTTCCCTGATGCCAAGTGATGTTGAGCATTTATTATGCCGTCTGTATGTCTTCTTTGGAGAAATGTTGGTTCATGTCTTCTGCCCATTTCTTGATTAGATTGTTTATCCTTTGCATTCTTTGAGTTTGATAAGTTATTTATGCATTTTGGATACTAAACCTTTATCTGATAAAACATTTGCAAATATCTTCTCCCATTCCATAGATTGTCTTTTTTTTTTTTTTTTTTTTTTTTTTTTTTTTTTTTTTTTTTTTTTTTTTTTTTTTTTTTTTTTTTTTTTTTTTACTGTTTCTTTTGCTGTGCAAAACTTTTTATCTTGAGGAAGTCCCAATAGTTCATTTGTGCCTATTTTCCCCATACCTATAGAGATGTGTCTAATAAGAAGTTGCTACAGCCTACAGAGGCTGCTGTCTAGGACTTTTTAAAAAGGATTTTATTTATTTATTTGATGGCGGGGGGGACACAAGCTGGGGGAACAGCAGGCAGAGGGAGAATCAGGCTTTCCACTGAGCAGGGAGTCCATTGCAGAACTCCATGCCAGGATCCTGGGATCATGACCTGACCCAAAGTCAGATGCTTAACCACTGAGACTCCCAAGCGCCCTCCTCTAGGACTTTGATGGATTCCTGCCTCACATTTAGGTCTTTCATCCATTTTAAGTTTTTCTTTGTATATAGTGTAAAGAAATGTTCCAGTTTCATTCTTCTGCATGTGGCGGTCCAATTTTCCCAACGCCATTTGTTGAAGAGACTATCTTTTTCCCATTAGATATTCTTTCCTGCTTTGTCAAAGATCAGTTGATCATAGCATTGAGGATCCATTTCTGGGCTCTCTATTCTTTTCCATTGATCTGTGTGTCTGTTTTTCTTCCAGTACCATGCTGTCTTGATCACAACTTTGTAATATAGCTTGAAGTTTGGGATTATGATGTCACCAGCTTTGATTTTCTTTTTAAACATTCCTTTGTCTATTAGGGGTCTTTTCTGATTTCATACAAGTTTTAGGATTATTTGCTCCAGCTCTGTGAAAAAAGTTGAGTATTTTGATAAGGATTGCCTTAAATGAATAGATTGCTCTTGGTAGCATAGACATTTTAATAATATTTGACCTTCAATCCACGAGCACGGAACATTTTTCCATTTATTTATGTCTTCCTCAATTTCTTCCATGAGTGTTCTATAGTTTTCTGAGACAGATCCTTGGCCTCTTAGATTAGGTTTGCTCCTAGGTACCTTATGGGTTTTGGTGCAATTGTAAATGGGATCAACATTTTAATTTTTCTTTCGTCTGTCTCATGGTTAGTGTATAGAAATGCAACTGATTTCTCATATTGATTTTATATTCTGTCCCTTTGCTGAATTCCTGTATGAGTTCTAGCAATTTTAGGTGCAGTATTTTGGGTTTGTCACAGAGAATCATGTCATCTGCAAAGAGTGAGAGTTTGACTTCTTTCCTGATTCAGATGCTTTTTATTTCTTTTTGTTGTCTGAGTGCTGAGGCTAGGACTTCTAGTACTATGTTGAACAACAGTGGTGATAATGGATACCCCTGCCATGTTCCTAACCTAAGGGGAAAAGATCTCAGTTTTTCCTCAGTGAGAATGACATTCATCATGGGCTTTTCATAGATAGCTTTTATTATATTGAAGTATATTCCCTCTATCCCTGTATTGTGAAGAGTTTTAATCAAGAAAGAATGCTGTACTTTGTCAATTGCTTTTTCTACATGTATTGCGAGATCATATGGTTCTTGTCCTTTCTTTTATTAATGTACTGTATCACATTGATTTGTGGATGTTGAGCCACCCTTGCAACCCAGGAATAAATCCCACTTGGTTCTGGTGAATAATCCTTTTAATCCAGTTGGATCCTATTGGTTAGTGTCTCAGTGAGAATTTTGGCATCCATTTTCATCAGGGATATTAGTATGTAATTCTCCTTTTTGGCAGGGTCTTTGTGGTTTTGGGATCTAGGTAATGCCGGCCTCATAGAAAGAGTTTGAAAGTTGTCCTTCCATTTCTGTTTTTTTTGAAACAGCTTCAGACGAATAAATATTAATTCCTCTTTAAATGTTTGGTAGAATCCCCTGGAAAGCCATCTGCCCTGCACTCTGTTTTTGGTAGATTTTTGATTAAGGCTTCAATTTCCTTGCTGGTTACGGGTCTGTTCAGATCTTTTGTTTCTTCCTGTTTCAGTTTTGGTAGTTTGTATTTCTCTAGGAATTCATCCATTTCTTCCATATTGCTTAGTTTGTTGGTATATAGTTGCTCATAATAATGTTCTTATAATTGTATTTCTTTAGTGTTAGTTGTGGTCTCTCCTCTTTCATTCATGATTTTATTTATTTGGGTCCTTTCTCTTTTCCTTTTGATAAGTCTGGCCAGGGGTTTATAAATCTTATTAAGTCTACTGGTCTGAATTTTTAATTTTCTTATAATATTTTTGTCTGCTTTTGGAATGAGGTTAATGCTAGTGTAGGGCTTTTTCACTTTCTTTTGGTTGAAAAGTTTTATTTTCTTTTTATGCCTGGAAATATTCCACTTCAACTTCTGCAGAAAAGAAATGCATGGTGGATGTAGAAGTAATCTGGGCTTTGAAGTAGCAAAAAGGAAGAATGTAGCAGCTGGTAGTGGTCAAGAATGCAGGCTGAGCATTCAAATGAGACACAGATACTACTCGTGGTTCCACAACTGACCAGCTAGCTGACCATGAGTAAATTACTAAAATTCGGGGCACCTGGGTGGCTCAGTTGGTTGGACAACTGCCTTTGGCTCAGGTCATGATCCTGGAGACCCGGGATCAAGTCCCACATCGGGCTCCCTGCTCGGCAGGAAGCCTGCTTCTCCCTCTCTCACTCCCCCTGCTTGTGTTCCCTCTCTCGCTGTGTTTCTCTCTGTCAAATAAATAAAATCTTAAAAAAAAATTACTAAAATTCTCGGAGCCTCAGTATTCTCACCTGTGAAATGAAGACAGTAATATCATCTGTCTCATAAAGTTGCCAAGAGGATTATTGAGATGAAAAAGGTAAAATACATAGAATGAATTCCCAGCCCTCAGTAAGCTTTTGATAAATGTTAGATATTACTTCTTTAAAAAGGCAAATGGAGGGGTGCCTGGGTGACTCAGTTGATTAAGCAACCAACTCTTGATTTTGGCTTGGGTTATGATCTCAGGATCATGAGATCGAGTCCTGTGTCAGGCTCCATGCTAGAGCCTACTTATGATTCTCTCTCTTCCTCTTCTCCTCTTCCCAGCTCACTTGCTCACTCTCTCTCAAATAAATAAAAAATCTTCCTCAAAAAAATTGAGTAAAAAATAAATAAGTAAATAAATAAAAAGGATAAAAAACATTAAGATATTGTCCAGAATAGCAAGGGTTTAAAGCAAGATGTGCCATGAAAAGATTTAATTAAGTAAAAGGAATATGTGATTTGATTAAACAAAAGGAAGTAGTAACTGACAGGATTTTACAAGGGTATAGAAGATAAGTTAGAAATTAATTTTCACTTCTCTTCTGAGTAGATGGAGTGAACCTCTAGATTTCAGCCTTCAGGAAGCTTACCTTGATTCTCTGTCTTGTACTGCAACAACTGGGTGTTTTCTCCTATGTGCTCCTATAATAAACTGTATTTCCCATATTATTGAAACTTGTCAAAATACCCTGCTCTGCTCTTGACTCCTCAAGATTGGAATTCATGAATGTCTTATTTATAGTGCCAGTGTCTGGAACATAATACATAATACAGTGCCAGTGTCTAGAACTCAGTAAATCCTGATCAGCTAATGAGTAGGTAAATGAGAATATAGTACAGAAGCAGAAGGTAGAAGGCTTTGAATAGATCTAATGAAACTTACAAATACATATATGGTATAAGGTATACAATGTTTGGACAATATAGATAGAGCTGGAGCTTACTCTGCAAATATTCTCAAAGTTCATAGTGTTTGGGATTGGAGCTAGCATGATGGGGGATGGAGGCAGTAGTGCGGGTTTTGTTTACCCTCTGGTAAAATTTTGAAAATAGTCTCTAAATTTGGGGAGATAGAATGATGGTCTTCTCTTTGGCAAACTTATTTTTTTTTAAAGATTTTTTATTTATTTGACAGAGAGAAACACAGCCAGAGAGGGAACACAAGCAGGAGTGAGAGAGGGAGAAGCAGGCTTCCCGCTGAGCAGGGAGCCCGATGTGGGACTCCATCCCTGGTCTCCGGGATCATGACCTGAGCCGAAGGCAGTGGCTTAACCAACTGAGCCACCCAGGCGCCTACCAGTTCATATTTCTAAGTAACAGTTTAGAGCTCCCAGATAGCAGGAAGTCTGTGGGTCCCAGGTCCCCTGCTCCAAGGCCCGAGGCCACTGGGGAAGTCCCCGTCCCGATGGCGGGACAGTTGTGGTGCAGCCATGTCTTCCCACGGGACAGGAAGGCACTCCTGCAGCCTCTCACGCTCCTGGGGAGATTCTCGGCCTCTTTTAGCTGTGGCCAGGAGGCAAGCTTAGAATACTGCTAAATATAAAATATGAAGGACCAAAGATGAAAATGTGCTTCTGGCGACATTAGGACCCCAGGAATTCTGACTACTAAAAATAGATGACTTCTGTCCACACGTCTTCTTTCTCTTTGCATCCACGCAGCCAAGACTTCTGATGTTATGGATGCATAACTTTGCTTTTTTTAAAGATTTTATTTATTTGACAGAGAGAAACAAAGCTAGAGAGAGGAAACACAAGCAGGGGGAGTGAGAGAGGGAGAAGCAGGCTTCCCACCAAGCAGGGAGCCCGATGTGGGGCTCGATCCTGGGTCTCCGGGATCATGACCTGAGCTGAAGGCAGTCGCTTAACCAACTGAGCCACCCAGGCACCCCCAAACTTATTTTTAATTAAATGGAATTCTCTTTGCCATGGCTTTGCTTGGTTCTAGCAGTCCAACTTAAAAAAAAAAAGAATGAATATATGGGACAATTTTTCGAAAGATATATGATGGCTAGTTCCATACGAACTGGTGATTTCCAACCTTGCTATTAAAAGGCAAAGGTATAGCTAGTGTGGGAGAGTTATAATTTTGAAAAATTTCTTGGAACCACCACATTCCATTATTCTCTTGCTTATTCATAATCTTATTTTATATTTGAGTGAGTTTAACTATCTGTTTTAGACACTCCTTAGTGAAATATATGCTAAGTTTTAGACTCTTCTGACATGTGTACAGAATTCTTTATTTTTTCCATCCTATGTCCTTCTGCCTTCTAGGTCTCTCTCTCTCTCTACTTATTCCTATAATGTTTCCTTCTCTTTTTAATGTGCTGCATCCTGTTTATCTTCCACCTAAATTTAACTCATATTGATTCCTACAAAGAAAACAAAACCCTATTACCCATTTAAAATATGCATTTTTTTCTCTTTTCTCTGTGTTAATGCCTAATCCGATTCCATCACATTTAGTTAAGGTGTTAGGATGTTGCTTATGTAGCCTATGTCATTTTCAACTTTAGACCCCATGTGGGTGATTATTTTTTTAGTCTATTTTTGCATGGCCCAAACTTTTTTTTCTTTTTTAAATTTATTATTTAAATTTTTAAAATGTATTATTGATCAGCTTTTCTTCTACCACTCCAGTTCCATTCTGCATTTCCTTTCTAAATAAAATTTTAAATTATAACCACAGCTTCTAATTCCATACTGAGAAAGCTAGAAGATTTTGCATGTGTGTGTGAAGGGGCAATACCCATATATAAGGCAATGATAGGTAATGTATCTGTTGCTCATTTAAAACTTTGGCATTGCCTAATTACCTACATGTCCTGTATTCTGTATAAGATCACAGTGAGCCTGTGTGTAATATTTACCATTGATACTGCCAAAGTCCTGAATTGAATACTTTCCAGAAATGTTAAGGTTTAAGATTATTGTTTCAAGTTAATGAGTATGCCTTTAACTCAAGGCAAAGACAAGGGTTGAAACAAGATTATGTGGCCTTAAACCACACAACAATTTCCCTTGTGAATTTTTTTGCTGTTTGAGTTTAGTTTGTATAAAATAATCAAAACACTCTGTAGGAATTATAAGCTTCTAAAATGTTTTATCCCCACAGAGCAGTTTAGATCATGTGTGGCAGTCCGGAACTTAGAAAGTGGCTAACTTAATGTATTGTAAGCATTAGAAATCAAAATTAGCATTAAAAATCAACCCCTTGTGACTTTTCATCTCTGAGCCGAGCTTACATAAAACGATCGAGTACACTATAGGATTCATCAGCTTTTGGTGAACTTTTAATTTGGTTGTATAATGGTATAAAATGGTTATAAAAGATTTGGAATCAAACTTCTGAATCACTACTGCTTAGCTCTGAAAGTCATTAAAATATAGAGATCTACAGACTTTTATTGATAAACATTCTGGTTACAATTTTATTTTAGAGAACAATTCTTAATTTCCATGTTTGTGTACTTGTTGGGTTCCAAGATCTCCTCAGTCTTCTTTTCTTCAGAGTTAGTCAGGAGTAAACATAGATTTTTAAATCTGTTTTTTTTTTTTTTTTAAGTTTTGTGTTGAGAAATAGATGTGCTTCTTTTATTTCCAGTATAAGTTAATATATAAGAAACTTGTGTATTATGTGAGCATTTACATATGTTTTATATATACAGAGAGAGTAATTTATTTAAAAGTAAAGTTCAGGGATAACTGGGTGACTCAGAGGGTTAAGCCTCTGCCTTCAGCTCAGTGGTGATCTCAGGGTCCTGGGATCTAGTCCCACATTGGGCTCCCTGCTCAGCTGGGAGCCTACTTCCTTTTCTTTCTCTGCCTGCCTGTCTAGCTATTTGTAATCTCTCTCTGTGTCAAATAAATAAATAAAATCTTTTAAAGTAAAGTTTGCATAAGACAGTGGAAACTGCAAAGTCTTGTTTCCTAATAAATACAGTTTGCTCTAAAGAGCACTACTTTAAAAGCAAAACAAAACAAAAAACTGAGTTTGCTTCCTAGGGTTTTAACATATAGCCAATTGTCTATAGTTAGAGTTATATTGTTAGATAATAAGTCACATAATATCAGCGGGATGTAATTTTCTGCAAATTAAATATGTGTATCCATATAAGTGTTTTCACATTCTTTTTTATACATTGCCTTTTTCTCCTCAGAAAAATAAAGAAAAAGGACCAACTTTTTAAAAATATACCAAAAAATAGGTGGAGAGGGGGAGGGATTGGTAACTATAAAGTCAATGAAATCTAACATGGATGAAAGTATCTTTAATACTAATCACTTTTGAAAAACAACTGGATATTTAAGGTGACAACTCTGTAGTTATTTTTGGAATACTATGTTTGCTTTACGAAATCCACAACCATTTCTGTTTTCCTCTTAGTCCAGCAAATTGGTGAACTGTAATTTACTGCAATTTGTGTGGACAAGGATTGTAGATTATATTTTGCTATTAATATTCCCAAATACAAATTTATATCAACAAATCCAGAGGTGGCATATGACCAAATTCAATGACTTATGCTTAAGAAAACAATAGTTAATTACAGTTTTAAAAGGTAGTATATTTTCCAGCCATTCAAAAACACAAAACAGCCTTCCAGCAGTAATCTGGAGTTTGTACCAAATGAAGGCCTCTTGCTGAAATGTCTGTGGGACCTCTTTGAAGCTTGGTGCTCATTAGGATGTGCATGCAGAACAATTTACTGTTCAGGAGTCTGGTTAGGATAGTACAAAACCAAAGTAGTCATGAACAGCCTAGTCCTTTGCATTTCCCAAAATTTACTCTGCTAGTAGATTGCTAATAGACTGAGGGTAGATGTTCATTATGGGAGATGCATATACTTTAAATTGTACACTTGTGGTACTATATGGAGATATGTGGGAAGACAAGACATCTGTTTTTGATGTTTGTTCAAAAGACATGGAAGGATCTTCTCAGCTCCCAAATTAACTCCTATGTAGTTATCTGCATCTCCTGACATTATCATAAAAATTTACCCTATGAGCTAAGACATTATAGCCAGAAATAAAACTCCCTTAAAGAGTTTCTGATTCATATATCAATAATTTAATATTTCCCCTATACTTTATAATTTACAAAGTTATTTGGGGCATTTTCCCATTAGCAATGAGGAACTGAGGCTCAGAGAAATTATACAATTTGCTGAGTGTCATATGGTTAATGGCAGATGGAAGCCTCTGATTCTAAATCTAATGTTTTTATTATCACATTACATCAAGGATAAAACAGACTGTTGGCTCACTAGTTAATATGTAGGATAGTTTGACAGGTTAGTGGGTCAGCATTGGGAGAGGGTTGGAAAAGTGTCTTAGGTCAAAGTGAAGAGAGAGACAGTGAAGCACACTGGGTACCCAGAGTTGGGGAGGGATTGAGAAGAGAGAGGGAGCTAATCAAAAGGAAGTAAGTTAGCAAAGACAGAGGTAGAAATCCTATGACCAGGACACCTGGGTGGCCCATCTGCCTTCGGCTCCGGTCATGATCCTGGAGTCCTGGGATGGAGCCCTGTATTGGGCTCCCTGCTCACCAGGAGGCCAGCTTCTCCCTCTCTCACACCCCCCCCCCCCCGCTTGTGTTCCCTCTTTGGCTATTTCTCTTTGTCAAATAAATAAACAAAATTAAAAAAAAAAAGAAAAGAAAAGAAACCCTATGACCATCCTTACTCTGTCAGATTGTTCATGGCTATGAGAACAGTAACTTTCCTCTTGCCACAGATCTTAAGGGACTCTGTGGTATTTTCTAAATACCATTTTTCTATTTTGAGAAATACAGGTTTGTTGAGAAAGGTGATTTAGACTTTTACCTTTTTTAGAGATTCTTTTGGGGGCTTATTTAGGCAAGAAAAGATAATACAGCACTCTACCTGTACTCTGTCTGTGAGTGGCCTCAGTGATATGGGGAATCTCTGGCAACCAGGTATTTCTTACAGTTACAATTTTTTTTTATCATCATCATTAACAAGCATTCTTTTAGGACTAGAGGATCTGAAGTCAGATTATCAGGGTTAGACTCTGTTTCTTACTAACTATGTGACTCTGGGCAATTTCCTCATCTGTTAAATGGTCATAATAATAGTAGCTACCTCATATGTTATTGTAAGAATTACATATATAAATACACATAAAGATCTTAGAACAGAGAAAGCTTTCAATGAATTTAGCTATTATTATAATTCAGAGAAAGTTATAATTAGGGCATGCCACAAAAAAGAATATAATTAAAGACTACCCCCAAATTTTGAAGTTTTAATTTATAGTAATTATTAATATTTTACTTAATAAGGACTTTTTTGTTTTATAGTTAATAGCACTTTGATGAGACTTTTTTTTCTAGGTTGGGACATGTGATATAATTTAGTAATTTTTATTCCATAAAGATGTTTCTTAACAAAGTATTCATTGCTTCTTTCATCTTCTTTCTCCTCCTCCTTTCTTGAGGAAGTAAGATTCAAGTCTTCTGCCTTAAAATATACTGAATCCCAAGAGAAATGTTTATATAATAAGCAACTGGAAAGATCAGGAGATGTAAGAGGACCACGAGATATAAGAAATAAAACATGGGAAGTCTGGGCTGAAATTAAGAGGACAGAGTTAGGAAAAGGGCCTTTGGCCTAAACAGAAGGTTCTGGGAAATTCAGGAGGAGAAAAATTACCATATTCTTTTGTTTGTTTGTTCAAGTCAGTTGATTTATTTCTCATCAATATTATATGAAGATGATAGAAGCTGTTTTTGGACCAGCTAAAGGAAAATAATTAAGTTGCTTAGTACTTGGTTATCTAAATTTTTATTCTGTTTCCTTTCCTAGTTTTCTCTATTTCTTGAATACTGCATGCTCTCTCTTGCTTTCTGAAGGGTGGAATATTGCACATACTGTACGCCTTACAGGAAATTCCCCAACAAACTCATTCTTTGTCAGGTTCACTTTTCTTCATCTACAGTCTATTTAAATGTTACATTCTTGAGATATTTTGCCTTACCCCTTGATCAGGTTCCATTCCTCATTAGATGCTCTTAGAGAACCTTTAGAACTTCCCCACTGTCACACTATATTGTTCTTCTCTAATGTTTGTCTTTAGATTGTAAACTCTGACCGCATAGCCCTTGTCTCTGGGGTTCTGGACAATGTACTCTGTCTTGATCTGGGTGGTGGTTTACCCACATAAAAATTTTAAAAAGGGGCACCAGGGTGGAACAGTCAGTTAAGCATCCTACTCTTGGTTTTGGCTTAGGTCATGATCTCAGGGTCATGGGATTGAGCCCTACGTTGGGGGTCTGCTGTGTGCACAAAGCCTGCATAAAACTCTCCCTCTTCTTCTGCCCCTCCTCCTTCTCTAAAATAAATAAATAAATCTTTAAAAAAAATTTTTAAACTCCACTGAAATTAGTGCAGATTCTATGCAGATTATGTATGCCTCAATAAATAAGAACAAAAAACCAAGCACTTAGCTGGAATTTAATCTGCCCAAAACCAAAATTTGAGGTTAAATAGAACATCTTGAATTATTAGAAAAGTTCTTTCTATACTTTGAAACATGCACTCCTATAATTTTCATCTGTTGGCCATATATCTATTCTCTGAGTCAACTCTAAATAATTCTTTTTTGTTTTTTTACAGGATCCTTTTTAAAATATTTGATGAGAGCTATCAGGTTCCAGGCGAATCTCAACCATTCCTCTCATGAGTGTTTTAATTTTTTAATCATCTTTGTCTTTCCTCAGCAGATGTTCTCTAATTTATTAATGTCTTCCAAAATATGGTACCTAAAACTGAACACAGATCCTAGTATTATGTGGCCAGTGCAGAGTACAACTTGCCATCAATTCCCTTGAAATTATATTTTGCTACTATTAAACAGACTAAAAATTTTTATTTTTGTTTGGTATTATCTTTTCTCATATTAAGACTCCTATTCAATTTCATTTAAAATTACCATTAAACCAGATCCTCTCCATCCATATTTGCATATGTCATTTTTTAAAATAAATTCAGGCCCAGGTTGCCTGGGTGGCTAAGTTGGTTAAGCTTCTGCCATTGGCTCCAGTGATGATTGGGATCGAGCTCCAGATTGGGGCCCCAGTTCAACAGGTAGCCTGCTTGTCCCTCTGCCTGCCACTCCCCTGATTGTGTTCTTCTCTCCCTCTCCCTGTCAAATAGTTTTTAAAAAGTCTTTAAAAATAAATAAATAAAATCAAATTAATTCAGGCCTTTAAATCCTGTTGGCTTTAGGCAGTAGTGGGCTCCAAATTACTCTACACAAAATTACATTCTCTTTTCATAGGTTTATTGTGAAGATTAAATATAATAATGTCTACAAAATATGTTTTATAAAATGCATAGGAATGCAAATTTAAAGAAAATAATTATTGAGATAATTTTGAAACCTAAGACTTCCATCATTTCATGTTGTTTATTAAGAATATTAAATGTAAAAAGTACAGGGATAGAATTTACAGCATAACTTCCTTTTAAGTTGATATTCATCAACACTTTTTGTCTTACTTGTTTAATCATTATTAAACAGGAAAATAGCTCAATGCCATATGAAAAATCAAGATACATTAAAGAGCATATAGAAATAAGACAGAAGTTGAATAGTTTATGTTTTTGGGTTTTTTTTTTTTGCATCATCTCTTAACATATAATTAACTCCTTAAGCAATAATCCTATACAGTCTTACTTATAGCTTCATACTACATTTTCATTTTTGTAGATCTTGATTATTGCTGGCGTGTGAATTTCCATACATTACTGAATATGTTATTCTAGTCTTGCATTTGCATGCACACATATACATACAGAGTCTGTTTAAGATTTTGATTAGGATTGCTTTGAGTCTATAGATCAATTGGGAGAAAACTGACTTCTTTAAAATAATGATTCTTCCAATCCATGACCACAGCATGTCTTTTTATTGTTTTTCAGTGGAGTTTGTAATTTTTCTGTAAAGGTCTTGCACATCTTCCTATTATGTCATATTTTTGTATTATGCTAAGTGGTATCATTTTCTAACTTTGTTGTCAGTATAAAACCTAGTTGATTTTTGTTTATAGATTTTTTTATCTACTAACCTTGTAAATGCTAATGAATTCCAACAATTTTTAAATTTTTTTCAATTATTTTACATCCTCAAGCTACTTTCCTGCATCTTGTTTTTAATAAGTTATTTAAAGTTTTAAAATTTTGTTTTAAAACATATATATTCTTTTAAAAGAATATTTTCATTTAAATTTCATTTAATTATATAAGAGCTATTATGATGTAAATAATATTCTGGGACTTACAACCAATATTGCATTACTTCATTCTTATTGCTGTAAAAAGAAAACATGGGAGAATACCTTCTAGATCTTGCTGTAGGGAATGATTTTTAGCAAGCCGTTTAAAATTAGTATCTCTTTATCAAAGAAACTTTTAATATAGTAAAAAAATAACATATTACAAAAAGTAGGGACTTGAGCAGATATTTGTATGCCAATGTTCATAACAGCAGTATTTAGAATAGCTAAAAGGTGGAAAACAACCCAAATGGCCATCAACAGATGAATGGATAGCAAAATATGGTGTATACATAAAACGGAATATTACTGTACATAGTAGATGAGCCTTGAACACATGGTAAGTGAAAAATCCAGACCAAAAAAAATATTATATGATTCCACTCATATGAGATAAATTTATAAGCAGATTCATAGTGACAGAAAGGAGAGTAGTGGTTAGGAGAGGCAGAGGGCAGGAGAGCATGAGGAGTTATTATTTAATGAATACAAAATTTCAGTTTGAGATAATGAAAAAGTCCTGAAGATGAATGGTGGTGATGCTGGCACAACCGTGTAAATACATGTAATGCTACTAAATTGTACACTTAAAAATGGTGGTTGTGTATAATTGACTACAATATAAAAAATACATGGTATAAACTAGGAGACAGGATTTATAGCAAATATAACCCAAGAATATAAAAGAACTAGGGGTACCTGGGTGACTCAGTTGGTTAAGTGTGTGCCTCTGGCTCAGGTCACGATTTCAGGGTCCTGGGATCGAGCCCTGCATAGGGCTCCCTGATCAATGGGGAGCCTGCTTCTCCCTCTCTCTCTGTCCCTCCCTGCTTCTCATGCTCTCTCTCAAAAAATACATAAAATCTTTGAAAAAAAAGAACTATAAGGAAAGGATAAACCAGTCAATGGGAAAATGAGCAAAAACCATGAATAGGAAAAATCATGGCTGATAAACACATGAAGAGATATTCAACCTCAGCTGTGACAGGGAAATGCAATTCAAAGCCCCAGTGAGATGCTATTTCACATTCACATTTCACATTCACTTGAACAGCAAACACTAAGAAGTCCAATAACCTAAGTGTTGGCGAGGATGTGGACTATCTCTTACTCATTGTTGGAATATAAATTAGTATAACAACTTCAGTAGTTCACAAACTCAACATTTAAACAATTCTATACTTAAATATTTACCAGAGAGAAACTCTGGCTCTCACTGCAGAAATATTTATAGTGAAGTCTATAGCTACATTGTAACAGAAAAACCTTGGAAAATTCCAAATGTTTCCTGAAAGAGAATAGGTAACTATATTTTTGGTTATCTTGAAGCAGTGTATTATACTATGGTAATCAAAGTAAATGAATTACAGTGGCTCTAAAATACTGATGAATCTTTCAAGCTTCTTATAACACATACTTTGCTCATTAACTATCAGTACTTCATCTTATGTAATATATGTATTTAATTAGCTGCATCTCACACACTAGCATCCAGTACTTTTGTTACTGCTCAAGTCAAAATATTTTCTTATATTTATAATTCTTTCTTTTAACAATGCATTATTTAGAAGTATGTATCTTAATTTCCAAACATAGCTTTTTCTACTTCTTAAAAATTTTATTTGTGTTTAGTTACAAAGGACACAGTGTATATTTCATTCCTTTGAAATAACTTGAGATGTGTTTTATATCCCATCAAATGGTAAATTTCTGCAAATGTAAGAAAACAATGTATAGTTTATATTCTTTTGTACAGTATCCAATATTTGCCCCTTAGGCCACTTTTACTAATTATTTAATTGAAATCTCTATCTTTATTAATTTTGTGTCTGCTTATTCGTTCAACAATTGAAAACATCATTTTACAGTCACCCAGTATGATTAGGAAGTTGTTTCTTTTGTTCTGTCATGTTTTCCCCCTTATTTATTTTGAGGCTATGGTCAGTATATAAGAATTGAGAGTTGTTATATAGATTTCTTTATACTCTGGGAGGGCTTTTAACTTAAAGCCTATTTGACTGATAGTCATATAGCTATACCAGCTTTCTATTCTGAATGTTGAATGGCATACTTTGAGTCACACTTTTACTCCCAATTTTTCAGTGCCTCCATATTTTACAGAGATCTTTTGTAACAGCATTTGCTTCTCTTGTTTCTTTTATTCTCTTTTCTTGCTTTTGGATTAAATTTTTTAAAAATTCAGTTTATATTTCCTTTGGCTTCTTAGAAGCTATATACAATGTGTCTAGTCTTTTAGTGGTTACCATGGAAGTTATTACATGAATTCTTAACTTATCAGTGTTTAAAGTTAGTACTTTTATTATTCTAGAGAGCTGAAGGAGCTCAGGACACTTTAACTTCAATATCTCAATCTCAACTCATTTATTGCTGGTGTAACTTATTAGTGTTTTGAATTTTCAATTTTAAAATGTCTACATGGTATTATTATTATTTTTTATATAGTCAAAGTTACCTAATATTTATCACTTTATTTTTCATTCTTTCCTGTATATCTCATTTTTCATCTTTTTTTTTTTTTTTGAGTAGGTTCCATGCCCAATATGGGGGTTGAACTAACAACACACTATCTAGAGTCACATGCTCTCCCAACTGAGCCAGCCAGGTACCCCACATCTTTTATCTTCTGCCTTAAGTGTCTTTTATAAAATTTGTCTCTCCTGTTTTGAAGCGTCTAAGAAATCACAAGTTTCATATGTGTGTACATTTACTTATTTATTTGTACTGTATACTGTGTTACTTTATTAGCATTACTAATGTTTACTTTTTCCTCTACTGGCAACTTTGGATGCATTTTTTTTTTTTAGAGATTTAATTTATTTATTTGACAGAGAGAAACACAGCGAGAGAGGGAACACAAGCAGGGGGAGTGAGAGAGGGAGAAGCAGGCTTCCTGCTGAGCAAGGAGCCCGATGTGGGACTCGATCCCGGGTCTCCGGGATCATGACCTGAGCCAAAGGCAGTCGCTTAACCAACTGAGCCACCCAGGCACCCCTGGATGCATTTTTAAGTTTTGGTTCCCAAAGGGCAGTTTTCACAAATCTTGAAGCTTTACCTTTGTTCAGCTTGCCAGGCTTTTTTTTTTGTCTACTATTTTCTTGACTCTGTTCATGTATACTCTGATTCTTTCCAATTCCTGCTTTACTGGATGTTCCTTAGGATTAACTCCCTGAGTTGCCAAATAAACCCAAAACATCAAATTTAATGTGTGAGCAGAAACTAAATTCACTTTTGCTTGTTCAAGAAGATTCATCTTCTGCAACAACTCATTTCTAGAAACACATACCATGATCTTCAGCATCTCATCCATAGCACAATGGAATTTTCAAATGTTAATAAATACTCATGAATTTTTTTAAAAGATTTATTTATTTGAGAGAAAGAGAGAGCCTGAGCAGAAGAAGGGGCAGAGGAAGATGGAGAGAGAATCCTTGAGCAAACTCCCTGCTGAGTGCAGAGCCTGACATGGGGCTTGATTCCAGGACCCTGAGACCATGACCTGAGCTGAAACCAAGAATCAGCCACTCAACCAACTGAGCCACCCAGGCACCCCAATACTCACAGATTTCTACTGGATAGTCTTCATTAATTTCTTTACCTTCCATTATGACCAATTTACTGGTCTTCTACTCTTATCTCTGGAGAGTACATTTTTTAGCCTGAGGAATTTATTTTATGTTATAGAAAATTCTCAGTTGTTGCTTTTTAAAAATATTTTCTCCTATCTGATCTTTGTATTTTATTTATAAATGAGTATCCATACATATGCTACCTTTCTTAAGAACTAGGCACATACTCATGGACTACACTTTGCTCTTCCCTTTTCTTGTCCCTCTCCCACTCCCTGATATAACCAACATCCTGGATCATCTCCTTGGTTTAAAAATTTGCTTTATTACAAATGTTTTTTAAGTTTTACATAACTTTTCAACCTTATAAAGTAATGTCACACTAAATCTTTTTGACTCACTAGTCCTAAAATCCAAAATTTGGTTTCTAAAATGAATCTGTGTTGTTGAGGATAAAGTTCATTTATTTTCACTGTTACGTATTATTCCATCTTAGAAATATGTATCATTCCATTATGCTGCTGGATTATTTTGTGGTTTCTTTTTTGGTTGCAATCAATGCTGCTATGAATATTTTTGTGCACATTTGCTGGTACACAGATGCAAGGGGTTCTCTAGAGAATACACTTAGAAATGAAATTGCCCATGTTGAACTTGAGAAAACTCCAAATTGTTTTCCAAAATGATTAAACCGATACACTTTAGCTAGTAATATGGAAAAGTTCCTGTTGTTTCCTGTCTTCACCTATATGGTATTGTCAGACCTCTTTGTTTTTTCCTTTTGTTTTGTTTTGTTTTGCCAATCTAGTAGGTATTAAACAACATCTTATTGTTTTCTTAATTTAGTTTCCAATATTACTAATGAGACTATGCTTTTTAACACATACTTATTTGCCAGTTATATTTCCTCTGTATGAGATGCATGTTTATGTGTTCTGCCCACTTTTCTATTGGGTTTTGTGTCTTTTTATTGTTGATTCTATTTTAAAAATACAGTAATTCCTAATCCTTTGTTGATCATAGCTGTTAAAGATATTTTCTCCCTGTATTGCTGCTTATATTTTTTTTATTTTTGGAGGGAAAGAGCATAACTAGATAATTTATTTTCCTTACCAGTTGTAACATGAATGAAACTTCCTAATATGTGTTACAGTTAATTTTCAACTTTTCATTATAAAAAGGTTGCTTTACCCTTTCATCTACCATCATTTTAAAGGTCAGTTTTGTTTCCTTTCTTCTCCAAATGAAATTTTCTATAGAGCTCAAGTAGATCTTTCTTCTGATACCCCTTCCTCAAGTCTGTTAATAACATATATTGGAGGCAAGGACAGGAAACAGTATAGGTAAGGCCACTATCTCTGGGCAGAAACAAAGTGTTGCCCACTGTTTTCAAGATTGCTCTAAACTTCTTTGTCTTGGCTTTAGCAACATTGCCTTTAATATCTGAGACCAATATTTTACAACTTTTTGAGATTTAGAATGTGTTTCACTTCATCCATAGTTTTGCCTCATCATATGAACACTAAAGTATATGCATTCTTTTGGTTTACAGGTGTTTCTCTTCTGGTTCAGAAATGCGTTGGCAGAGGGTCATCTCCTACCATGCCACCAATGGCATTCTATCTTGGATCTTCTGCACTTTCTGATTTCGGTTATTCATTGAAGCTTTAAATCCCCAGAAGGGTCAAGTCAGACATATCCCCAGCTAACCATTGCATAGTGTGTGTTTGACAAGAGAAGGTTTACCTCTTGGGGTTTTATCTAGGAGAGCACTGATGAGGACCTCTGGCTTCACTCTTTACTCCTTCAAGGATTGAGACTCCTTATTACTATATACCTTGTGGCCCTTGATTGGGAGGATAATGTCCAGAGCAGGTGAGCAATCAGGAGTAGCATGGGTCAGGCAGCAGGAAGGTCACATGTGGCTCCACAACAGAAGAAGAACTAGATATGACTACTAAGGAACAAGCAAGCAAGGAGAGACTCTGACTTTCTTTGAAATTTAACTCTTTTTTAACCCGTATGGATATATAACTGATATATAGAAAAAAATCCTTACTTAAAGTACCCAATTTGATACATTTTGATTTATGTATTCCTGTGAAACATTACCACAAGGAGACAATTCATGACTCCCAAATGTTGCCTTGTGTAACTTTGTAATTCCCCTTCCTATCCCTTCCTTCCCTTCCCTTCCACTTCCAGGAAACCACTTCTATCTATTTTTTGCCATTATAGATTAGTTTGCATTTTTTTTAGAGTTTTATATGAATGAAATAAAAAGTACATACTCTGTTTTAGGGGGTAGAATTCTAGGCTTCTTTCACTCAGCATAATTATTTTGAGATTCAGCCATATTATACAGATTAATAATTGTTCTTTTATTACTGAGTATTATTCTAGCAATATATCAGTTTATTTATTTATTTGCATATTTATGCATTCATACTGTTTCCATATTCTATCACTTACAAATAAAGCTGCTATTAAAATTCATGTACAGGTCTTTGTGTGTCCATACGCTTTCATTTTTCTCTCTCAGATACCTAATAATGGAATGACTGAATCTCATGGTAGATATGTTTAACTTCATAAGACGGATTAACTGTTGAAGTGATTCTACCATTTTACATTCCCACTGGTAGAATATGAAAGTTCTAGTTGTCCCATATTCTTGCCAACACTAAATGATTTGAGATTTTATTTTATTTTCTATTGTAACAGTCTGTAATAACATTTCAGTTTGGTTTTAATTTGTAATAACAAATAACAATTACTACTAATAATAATTAATGCTGAGCACTTTTTTATACCTTATTTGCAATCCATTTATCTTCTTTGGTGAAGTATCTATAAAATCTTTTCCCACTGAGGGGGGCCTTGGTCACTTAGTCGTGTAAGTGTCTGCCTTCAGCTCAAGTCATGATCCTAGGGTCCGAAGATCAAGCCCCATAACAGTCTCTCTGCTCAGCTGGGTCTGCTTCTCCTTCTTTTCTCCACCCCCCACTTGTGCTCTCTCTTTTGCTCACTTTCTCTCTCTCAAATAAATAAAATCTTTAGGAAAAATTTTGCCCATTTAAAAAATTGTGTTGTTTCCTTATTTTATTGTATTTACTTATTGTTTAATGTATGGCTGACACACAATGTTACATTCATTTACACTCATTTCATTTCACAATGTTACATTCATTCATATGTACAGCATAGTGATTCAGCAGCTTTATATATTGTGCTATGCTCACCACAATTGTAGCTACCCTCTGTCACTATATTATGCTGTACAGTACCATTGATTATATTCCCTATGCTATACATTTCATCCCTGTGACTTATTCATTCACTCCATAACTGGAAGCCTGTACCTCCCATTCTTATTTTTCTTGTCCCTTACCCCTTTCTACTCTGGCAACCACCAGTTTGTTCTCTGTATTTATGGGCCTGTTTCTGCTTTTTTTGTCCACTTGTTTTGTTTTTTTAGATTCCACATATAAGTGAAATCATATGGAATTTGGCTTCCTCTGTTTGACTTATGTCATTTAGCATAGTACCCTCTTGGTCCATTCATGCTGTCATAAATGGCAAGATCTCATTCTTTCTCACAATTGAGTAATGTTCCATTATAAATACACACACACACATACACACACACACACAAATATTATCCATTCATCTACTGATGAACACTTAGGTTGCTTCCATATCTTGGCTATTGTAAATAATGCACTTCCACTGCGTGTTGTTTTTTTAATAATTGAATTTTGAGAGTTCTTTGTATGTTGTAGATACAAGTCTTTTATCAGGTGGATGATTCACAAATATTTTCCCTCAGTCCATGGCTTGTCTTTATTATCTTTCATAAAGTAGAAGTTTTTAACTTTGATAAAGTCCAATTTATTATTTTTTCTTTTATGCATTAGGATTTTAGTGTTATAACCATAAAATGAATCTTAACATCAAATTTAACAGTATTTTTAAAAATATTTTATTTATTTCAGAGAGAGAGATCACAAGTAGGCAGAGAGGCAGGCAGAGAGAGCGGAGGAAACAGGCTCCCTGCTGAGCAGAAAGCCTGAAGGGGGCCTACAGCCTAGGATCCTGAGATCATGACCTGAGCCGAAGGCAGAGGCTTTAACCCACTGAGCCACCCAGGCTCCCTAACAGTATTTTTTTTTTTTTTATGGCCAAGACTTTCTGTGTTTTGTTTAAGATATAATTCCAAATCTGACATCATAAATATGTCATCTTATGTTTTTGTTGTAAGTATAGGTTTTAAAGCTTTTGACTTAAATTTTTTGTTCATATGGAATTGATTTTTGTGTATGCTATGGGGTAAGGAACCACTTCATTTTTTTTTCTATGTGAATACTCATTTGAAGAAGAATAATTTATTAAACAATTCATCCTGTCCCCATTGCATCAGTCAGGTAAATTCACCTATGCTATTATAACAAACAATCCAAAAATTCCTGTAACATAATATAGTAATAGTCTGTTTCTCAGTTTCTTGGTATATATGTAAGACAAATCAACACAGATTCTGATCATCATAGCTACTCAGGTGTGCATGCTCATGGAGGCTCTGTTCTGACATAAATTCTAGAATTAATTTGAAGGAGAGAGAGAAAGACAAAATAATGACTGTTTTTTGAAGCTTTTTCAAAAAGGTGACATACTTATACTCATTTTTTTTATCATTGTAAGTTACAAGTTCAAACTTACCATCAAAGAGAGGCAATTCTTTCATGTACCTAGAAAGAAAATAAAGGGACATATTTAGTGAATAGTATTAATAACTACTTTAATGTTGTATTTACAAAGGCATTTATGTAATATATCTATTTTCGTATGTGTGGATTTGCTTCTGTGCTTTTTGTTGATCAGTTTTTCTAATGCATTTCTAACTTGAATTATACTGTAATTCTTTTTTTCTAAATAGTACTTTATTAATTACTGTCACGTTGCATATGTTTTGACATCTAATAAGACAGTTCTCTCTAGAGCTGGATAAAGTTATGAAATAGAACGAGATATAAAAATTAATAAAGCCCAAGGATTGAAAGTCTGAGGAATACAGGATGAATTAGGAGTCTTGAGTTTTTTGTGGTGACTTAGTGAAACAGGGATGAAGGGCATAATGAAACATAACTTGATGGCCTCAAGGCGCATAGAGTAGGAGATGCTCTAAGTGATTTTTATTCATGAGTTTAATTTCGTTAAGAATAGAAACTGTGCCTGATTTATTATTTTGCCACTGATTGTTCACCCTCTCCCAATCAACAAAGGACTTGACATTTTATGGATGCTCAATAAATAAATATTTATTGAGTTAGTATTTGAATGAATAGTTCATGTTATATGAACCCACAGTAACAAAGAGCACCTTGCTTATGGATATTCACTCCTCTTCTGTTACTCTTTGGCCCTATCTGAGAGAAAATGAGAATATAAATTGGTGTGATCATTGTGAAAAACAGTATAGAGGTTCCTCAAAAAATTAAAAATAGGTCTACCATATGACCCAATAATTTCATAATTCCATTACTGGGTATTTACCCAAGGGAAATGAAAATATTAATTTGAAAAGATAATCACATCCCTATGTTTAGTGCAGCATTATTCACAAAAGTGAAGATATGGAAGCAACTTAAGTACCCATTAATAAACAAATAGGTGAGGAAGATGTGGTGTGTGTGTGTGTGTTTGCGTGTAATGGAATATTACTCAGTCATAAGAAAGAGTGGCATCTCGTCATTTATGACAACATGGGTGAAGCTAGAAGATATTACACTAAGTGAAATAAGTCAGACATAGAAAGACAAATAAGTCAGACATAAAAAGACAAATACTATTTCACTTATATGTGGAATATTAAAAAAAAAAACAAAAAGAAACAAATGAACAGAAACAGAATCATAAATACAAAGAACAAACTGGTGGTTGCCAGAGGGGAGGCACTGGAGGGATGAGTGAAATAGATGATTTAAGAGGTACAAACTTTCAGTTATAGAATGGAAAATAAATCTGCAAAGTAACATGAAACTTAGTATTTGGTTTCTTGACACACAGCCAAACAATGCTACACCTCCTTAGGTAGCCAAATAATCACTGGGGACCTACTAGATAATTCTGCAACATGATACTGAGACAATATGTGATCTCTTTTCTCTTTATTTTAAGCTTTGGAAAAATTCTTTAGTAATAAAGACAATGGTATATAATGCAACAATTTAGAAGATGTAATGAGAAAAGGATATTTTCTCTTGTGCCACAGTACTGCGCTCAACTAATACCAAGGTTTATAGGTTTTAGGCAGAGATGGGTTTTTTCTCCTTAATTCCTGGAAGATTGGAGTTCTGGGAAAAGGTTTTGTGACAGATCTGAGACCTCATCTGACTCCTAAAGGACAGAATGACATAAAGACTGTGACATTAGAATAAAATAAAATAATGTGGGTCACTATCAACTAAAATGTTGTTTTTAGTTTATTCTTCTGTTAATTGAGTTGTCTCTTAAGACAGCAGTTCAGATTTTAACAAAGAAAAGAGCATGAAGAGAACAGCTATGAGAGTCAATGAAAAAAAAGAGAATTAAACAAAATGAAATTAAGATCACAACTCTGTAAAGGGGTTCAGGAGATAACACTCATTCCGTCGAGGCCATATTCTCCTTCTGGCAGAGTGTCTCAGGGCTGGAGTTGCTAAGGGACAGTTAGATTAGTTGTCAAGCACCATGCTGTCCACTACTCACACTCACACTGCTCTATAGTTTTACCAGAGATGCTTGAACTTGATCTGAACTAAGAAATGCAATCTCTGTGAGCAAAGACAAGATTCAAATATCCCTTAGGATTTTAAGTTTAGCAGAGAGAACTTGCTGGTGACATTGTGGGAAAAACACTAAATTTGGTGTATGAAAAACTTTATGCAAAAACTTTATACTCCTATCAGCAGCAGCGATGATACTGGAAAATCATGGAAATGTTCAGGGTCTTATTTTCCTCAGATGCAAAATGGAGCAGCAATACCTAATATGCAATACCTAATTTAGAGTTGCAATAAGAATTAGATTGAAGAAGATGTCTTAGTCTGTTGAAGCTGCAATAACAAAATGACACAAACTTGGTGGTTATAAACAACAGAAATTTATTTTCATAGTTCTGAAGGCTAGAAGTCCCAGACCAAAGAGCCAACATGGTCAGGTGAGAGCCCTCTGCCAGGCACAGACTTCTCACTGTACTCTGAATTGAGAGAAGGAGCTAGGGAACTGTTTGGCCCTCTTTTATTATGAGAGCAATAATTCTCATTCATAAGGGTGGAGCCTTCAAAAGGTCCCACCCCCTAATACCATCACTTCAAGGGTTATATTTCCAACTATGAATTTTAAGGGAAAACAAAACATTCAAACCATAGCAGAAAGTATATGAAAGTACTTTGTAAATGATTAATGTAAAGGGAAATCTGTCTGATTTTCTTGATCTTGCTTTCTGGGGCCAGGAGGTTTCCTGTAACCTAATGAATGTGCTTTTTCTTTAACCTAGGTTCCAGAGCACAATGACTGAAGCTTAGAATGACATGCCATTTTCAAGCATAGGGCAGGTCCTGATGTTCTCTAGCTGTGCTCTGTACGGCCTTTTATTTTAACTACATTAAGAAGTTCCAAGCATTCTTCTTGAAGAAGCTGGAACAGATTCCTGCCTCTACCTGTGGCTCTTTTATTTTATTTTATTTTACTTTTTTAAGATCAGGCCCAACACATCTGGACTATGGTGGGATGTTTAGAGACATATCATTTTTTGAAAGTCATGACAGCAGGATTTGGAGCACATGTTGCATATACTGTCACTTTTTACTTCCATCTGGTAAACAGAAGCCTGGTTGAGACTCACAAGGGAGAATGATTTATGCATTTTAAAGGGGACCCCATTTATAACATTCATAAATCAAGATAAAGTTAGCAGGTTATTTTATTTATTTAAATACTTCTACTCTGCCTCGTTCCACAAAAGAATTGGGAAAATTAGGTAGGAGACTTGATTGAGAGCTAGTCTTTTACTTAGAAAGCTGTCAAAATTATAGTGAAATTAGCTCCAAGTGTTGATTTAGTTGTATTCTTTGAATCAAATTTCCATATGACAATATATGTTATAGTGGCTATGTCTATACAGAGAAAAGTACATTTAAGAATATGTGCGTAATTTAAGATGCTAAGGACTATTCTTTGTGTTTCAGTAGCATTGATATACATATATAAACACACACATACATATGCACATTACATATTTTTATATATATACACATTACATATATATGTATGTAGATATTATTTTTCTTTAATTTCCTGAACTTCATGGTTTCCTGCTTGCTGTGTTCAGTATTAGTGGTTCATTGACAGAAGAGTAGCAGAAAAAATTTGTCAGGCAATTTTGTCAGGGATATTCCATCAGCACACAACCAAATTATGAGGTCTGTCAGTCAGTAAATGCTTGACCAGAACTTCTAATTTCTTTGCTGCCATGTATTTCTTTGCCAGATACCTTTGATGAATCCATACATTCTGTTTTATATATATAAAACCAGTCCGATGTCACATCTTGTTCTGTATATACATATATCCTTTGTTCTGACTAGGTTACTACATCTGCCCTTATTCATGTAAGCCAGGAATCCTTTTTCATTTTGTGGATATTTTATCATCTCCAGGACCAAGTCTAATCAGAGAATAGTAAGATTGGGGGAAAAATGATTAAGGCCAGATTTTTCTTACTTCTCATTATTCTAGAAAAAACTGAACTTAGACTAGGCAGACAAAGTGGTCATTCATTAAATACCTTGCAGGAAGCAAAAGGTACTTAATGTTAATTCCCTAACATTTGAGGTATATATAACATGCTAATTTCTGCTTGTGTGTTTTTAATATTTCTCTCATTCTCTTCCAGCCACTATCAAGTGTAGTATAAAAACTTTGATTTTTTAAAAATTAAAGTAAATCCATTTAATAAATTTATTTTGAGAGAATTCCATTATAAACTTAAAGTGATTGGGTCATTCTTGAGTGTTTAGGCATTCACCTTTTCACCAAATTTTCATTTACTTCTTTATGCATAAGTCATTTTGATAAAGCAGAGAGAGGATTTAGCAGAGAACAAAATAGACCTAGCCCCTGCCTTTACTTACAGTTTAGACAGTGAGAAAAACAGTAAACAATTAACCACAAAAATAAGCGATTATTTAGAAATTTAGATAAGTGCAATGAAGGAAAAATAGATTTCTATGATTGAAAATTCAAGGGATGCCTAGTTTAGATTGAGAGAACGGGAAAAGCTTCTCTGGAAATAACAATTGAACTAGTAAAATACAGGAAGGACGAGCTGAAGATGTCTGAGAAATGAGAGATTGCCAATGTGTCTGAAGAATTAGTGTTGGAAGGAATGAGTAAAACGAGTGGTAGATTCAGGTCGATGATCTAAGTACCTGAGGACCATATTACAGTTTTAAAATTTGATCTTAAGTGCACTAGAAGTCATTGAAGGCTTTTAAAGAAATCTAAGAAAATATGATCTGTGTTTTTAAAAGATTCTCTAACTTCTCGTTGTGTGAAGAATAGATTACAAAAGAACAAAAGTGAAGAGAGATGGGGTTTTCCAGTGGGAGATATCCATTAGAAGATTAATACATAGGGCTAGGTGAGAGACAGTGGTGGTTTGGACCAGATGAATGGCAGTCAGTGGAGATAAAATGAAGTGCGACACCTATTATGAAGGCAGTATAAATTGACCGTGGGATGGATTGAATGAGCCGATGAGATAGAATGAGTTAGTAAGAATAGCTTCCATTTTCTATCATGAGTGACCAGGTTGATGGAGGCATGTGGATGCACAGAAATGGAGAAGAATGGAACAGGAGCAGTTTTAACAAAACAGTATTAAAAACCTGAAGTTAGGGATCATTGTTCTAGAGAGGTTGAGATAAAAGATGTAGTGAAAGACAGGCATTCAGAGTAGCAACAGAGGAATCCTGAAGATGATAGAACCCTCGGTGAGAGTTCAGCAAAGATAGACCTTGAGTGACAGTCCTCATAATTTAGGAGAACAATGAGCCTTGGTGCTTCAGGAAGAACCTCAGAGGCAGACATGACTCTTGATTACTGACAACTTGTTTGCCTTTGGACAAATCACAATAGGTTAAATTGATCTCTACTCACTCATCTATACAACGAAGATGTCAAATAAGATAAGATACATTTTTATTCGAACAATTCCAACATTCCATGATTCTTTGTGGCCGGGGAAGGGGGGAGGCAGGAGTTTGATAGTTACAGAGCTCTTTAATCCAGCTCTTTAATCTCTACATCTATAACAGGGAACTAATATTAATCACATAGCAGATATAACATACTTTGCATGTTGAAGTGCCTTTCTTCTTTTCTTTCCTTTTAATGCTAATCAGTAGGTCTTGTATATTTCATTTAGAAATTAGTCATATAGTTTATTTTCTAAAATTAGAGAGATAAACTTGGACTAGAATCCCAGCCTCTGCACATTTTTATGTGTTTTATTTTTGTCATGTGATCTTACATCTCTGAAGCTCTATTTTTTCACTTGTAAATTAAACTGGCAATATTTAGCTGATAGAATTATTATAAGATTCAAATGAAATAATGTATGCTGAAAGCCTAAGAAAGTATCTGGAACATAGTAGTCTCTCAAAATGTTTTATTTTCTTTTTCTTTATTCCTTAAATACCAATTAGTTGAACTATAATCCTCTCTACAGATTTTATTCCAAGGCAAAATAGAGATTAGGTACGTAATCTTTAGGTCAGCACTACTTTCTGTAGTGACTGGATAACAGATCTGGTGATACTTATTCCTTTATTCAACAGTTACTAAATGTTTAGGCAGAGTCAGTAAATGTATTACTGTTAATGCTTTACCATAATCAGGGAAATTCTGACTTTCTCATGGTAAGGAAAAATAGCTCCAAGAACAGTGAAAAACTTCTCTAAGCCAAACTGGCATTTGTCAAAGCTTAGTGATATATGTTAATACCAGTGTAAGTCCAGTTTGTTTTTTAAATGGCAATAATAATCTTTAAAGTAAGTAAGAAGATTCTGGAGTGCTGTGTAAAAGGAAACATCATACACATACCTCCTTTGACTTTGAGTGCAGCAAGCCTGATTTTGGAGCCATTACAATCAGTGAACTACTCAGTCTTCTCTCAGTAGCCCTTTTCAGTAGCATCCAATTTCCTACCTCTCAGACCTGAGGTTATCTAAAGTGAATTGCTGAAGAGAAGACAAAAGGTCCATTCTATAATATTCCTAGCATAGAAAAGCCAGGTTAAATGGGACTCTGAGCACTTCTGTGTTTCAAGCCCCTGCTTAGCTCACAGGTGGCTGTAATTGTGTCTGGCAAGGCCAAGAGCATCTTGAAATCTTGGTCAATGGGCTTCCTTTGCCCAGCCCTTAAAGTCCAGGAGTTGGGAGGTTCAAGCAATACAAGTTTAAGATTTTATCCCCTCAAACTCTGGCTATTACAATAAATCCTAATTCCTATGTCTCCCTCTAATTTCTCTGCCACCAATTTCTCTCTCCTTCAGTTTTCTTTCTCCTTCAATTCAGACTTTCCTTAGATTAATCTTCCTGAAATAGCTCTTGAATGAAGTCTCACCTCATTTTAAAATGTGTCACTCTCTATGTTCAAGTGTAAATTCTATAAGGTGCCAAAATCTGACCCTGAACTACACACCTCGATTTTTTTCTTCTCATTATAATGTTTCATGAACCAGACACACAAGATGACTGTAATATCTTGGGCTCCTGCCAAATCTCAGTGGTCCTAACAAAAGCTGGATATACATCCTGTTTAGCTTTGAGATTCAGAGAAGTTTTCCTTATTTCTCCTTCCCTGGTACATGGGAATCCTTATATTTAATGCCCCAAACCATTTTGCTTTCATGTATCATCAATATATTCTAACTATGCTCATGAACCCTTTTCCCTAGAAGTTTTTTGTTGTTGTTTGTTTTGTTTTGTTTTTCAAGCAGAAGCCATTTATCCTTATAAGAGCTTTCTGTTTTGGGCTACCTGGGTGGCTCAGTCATTAAGCATCTGCCTTCAGCTCAGGTCATGATCCAAGGGTCCTGGGATCAAGCCCTACATTGGGCTCCCTGCTTGGCAGGAAGCCTGCTTTTCCCTCTCTCACTGCCCCTGTTTGCTGTGTTTCTCTCTGTCAAATAAATAAGTAAAATCTTAAAAAAAAAATCTTTCTGTTTTGCCCTCACTACAAGTTCCTTCCTGCAATAATGGGCATAGAGATGTCATCAGCTTCCTGAAAGTAAGTTAAAGTAGAAAATACAGAAAGAAAAAAAAAAAAAAAACCCTATGAAGGGAGTTTCATTAAAACATTATAGAGAAAAAGAAACTAAGGACATTAACTAACTTGGCCAAATGTACACATTTATTAATGGTGAAACTAGTATCTAAAGGCAGATCTACCTGCCTTCATAGAATAAGCTTTCACTGAAGAGCATCGATGGCCTCCAAGCATGTGTGGTATATACAGGCTTCTGCCAGATCCACCTGAATGGCTACAAGGAGTAGAAATGTGGCTCCAAAATTCTGTTTTTGGAAGCCAAATGTTAAAGATTTTTAGTTTACTACAAAAGGAAAGGGGATAGGAACTAATAGTAACTGGCAGTGTTCTAATTCTAACTTGTGAAAGTGAACACTCAAAGTATTGAGAGATTGATAGCTCATTGCATATGGTCTAAGGCTGGACCAGAGCAAAACCTGGGTGTTAGTTAGAAAGAAATGGGACTCTTGAGTTCTGGCAATGATTGAGTACATGCTGAGGTAATTCAAATGGAGTAGTAGGCCACGAAAGTCCAAGTACCAGCTCAAACTTACATATGTTGGATTAATTTAGGGATCTTTGATCTAATCGCTTCAAGGCAAGCAAGCATAGACTGAGTCAGGAACATGGGTATGAAACATGCCAAAGAGAGCTTACTCAATTAAGGATAATTTGGCAAAATTAACAATCATATACAAGATATAAAGAAACAAGGTGCTGAATGATCCTACATGATTGTCAAGCAAAAAAAAAAAAAAGATGAAGTAACAGTTGAATTAGCTAGATGTGTATTTTGTCAACCATATTTATAGATCATTATTGCTTTTATTTCTTTAAAAAATATAATATGGGTTTCTCCGGACACCTGACCTAAATGAAATTAAATGACATTATAGAGATGCAGTGGACAGTAAGAGTACTTTGGAATCAGAGAGACTCAGTTCAAATCCTAATTCACTATTGCCTGTTTCTGTAAGTCCTATTGGAATACAGAGATGTTTCATGTTCATTTGCATATTGTGTGGCTGTTTTCAAGCTACAATGATATTGTTGAGACAGTAGAGACTATATTGATCATAAAGCCTCAAATATTTATTATCTAGCCCTTGACAGGAAAAGTTTGCCAATCCTGGTTTAATAGAGTAATAATTTATTCTTGGTTAATGGTCTATAGGTTGGCTGAAGCAGTTCTGTTCCCTGTGAATTTACTCTAGGGCCTAACTTGTGTACTTTTGTCTGGTAGAAGAAAGACTTGTCATAAGTGATGAAAATTCAAGAGAGCAGACCTCTTCAGGGCTAGGCTCAAAATTGGCCTACTGTTGCTTGTTCCCATGAACCATTGGCAAGAGGAAGTCTAAAGTCAAGGGACAGAGAAACACACTGTACTCATCATGAGATAAGAGTGTGAATGTAGGGAAGGATGACGAATTGAGGTCAATAATTCGATATACTACAGTTGGTGAAGTGATTGGCCATATGTTTATCTGGGGGACTAGCCTCCAGTAGAGTAAATGGTCAGTACAAAAATCCTAAGGCAAGAACATTCCTGGTATATCCCTGGTATATTTAAGAAACAACAAGGAGATCAGTAGGTCTACAATCTCGTGAGTGAGAAGGAGAGTAGTAGGAGTTGAGACTGGAGAACTAATGGGGGGCAAGTGTGGGGAGAGAGCACAACTATTTGAGATGGGAAGTCAATACAAGTTTATGAGCAGAATAATGACAAAATTTGACTTATACTTTATTATTTTTTAAAGATTTTATTTATTTATTGGACAGAGGAAAACACAGCTAGAGAGGGAAAAAAACCAGGGAGAGTGAGAGAGGGAGAAGCAGGCTTCTTGCCAAGTAGGGAGCCCGATGCAGGGCTCGATCCCAGAACTCTGGGATATGACCTGAGCCAAAGGCAGATGCTTGATGACTGAGCCACCCAGGTGCCCTTTGACTTATATTTTAAACAAATCTCTCTGACTCCTGTCTTGAGAATAGATTTGAAGATAAAGGATGGAATCAGGCAAAGCAGTTTAGATGCTATTATCAGTAGTCCAAGTAGGAGATAGTGGTAGTGAGTGGTCACAGTGGAGGTGGTGAGAAAGATTGGATTTTGTGTATATTTTGATGCCAGGATCAAGAGGATTTTCTCACAGACTGGATTGAGGGGTGTGAGGAAAAGAGAGATAAGGATGACTTCCACATGTTTGGTCTGAATAGTGGGAATGATGTAATTGCTGTCAAGTAAGTTGAAAATGACTACATATTGAGCAGTTTTGAGAGGAAGAAGTTTAATGAAGGACAAATTGAGTGCATGATGTCTTCAAGTGGCATTGTCAAATAGGCAAGAGGATACTCAAGACTGAAGTTCAGGAGAAAAGCCTGTGCTAAAGATATACATTTGGACAACACTGGCTTATGGATTGTATTTCAAGCAATCAGATTGGATTCATTCACTAAATGAGTTAGTGTTAGAGAATAGGTCTAAAGATTGAGTGCTGGGGCATGCCAACATGAGGAGGTCTAGGAGAAGAGGAAGAACAAGGAAATAAGATTGAAATAGAGCAGCCAAAGAGATAGGACGAAAACTATGGTTGATAATAGAGTCATTTTATAGGAAAGGCAGAAATCAGACCTAAGTTGCTTCAGTTGTCTCATTTTTCAGTCAGGGAAGATTGGCTTCCTCTTCAGTGCCATCATTGACTATCTTTTCAGATATGCCTTGGTTGTAATGTTAGCACATATTGAAGTGAAGCACTGACCTAAGTGTTATAGGAAATTTTAGTACAGGCATATCTCAGAGATATTGTGGGTCTGGTCCCAGACCATATATTACAAAAAACTGAGCCAAATGAAGTTTTTGGTTTCCCAGTGCATATTAAAGTTATGTTTATACTATACCATAATCTATTAAGGGTGCAATAGCATGTGTCTAAAATAACAATATGCGTGCCTTAATTTAAAAATACTTTATGCTCGGGGCTCCTGGGTGCCTTAGTTGGTTAAGCATCTGACTCTTGATTTTGGCCCAGGTAATGATCTCAGGGTTGTAAGATCAAATTCTATGTAGGGTTCTGCACTCGGTGGGGAGTCTTCTTGAGATTTTTCTCTCCTTCTGCCCTCTGCCCTATTACTCTCCCTCTCGCTTTTAAAATTAATAAGGTTTGTGTTTGTCACAATCCTTTAATTTGTAAAAAAATACTATATCTGTGAGGTATCATACAGCAAGTTATGCCTGTATTTTGCTCTACACAGCTGGTTAATCCCAGAGCCACCAGTTGGCAGGAGTTAAAGGGATGGATTAATTTGAATGTTAGCATTTCCTGATGAATCTTAATTTCAAAGTTCAGTGTTTTTGTTTTCCTGGTGACTATGTCAGAAAGGAGCCTTATCATAAATCTTATATATATACAAATTCATACAGATTTATACAGCTTGGTTATTTCATCCCATAGTTTAAACTCTCAGAATAATTTCAACACTTTTAAGCTGACAAAGGGGAACATTTATATTGTGGGTCCTGATTCTCTTGTTGACATCATTCTCTTTTTGACATCTCCCTATTCCCTCCACTCTCTTTGTTCCAGCCAAGCTGACAGATTTAACTTCCAGTTCCCTGAACGAGACATGCCCTTTTGCCTCCTGGTCATTGCATGTGACTTTCCTTTGGGATACTTTCTCTCTCCATCAACTTGTTCATTTTTAGGTCTCAATTGAAATGTTTACCTCAGTGCTCCCTGATTCTTTAGATGTTGATTTGGAACTTCAAAATTCCTACATCATAGTTTTTGTAAACAGTATTATAACTTCCTATTTTTTTTCATTTCTCCCTCTATACCAGGGCTTGTCAACATTTTCTGTATAAGAACAGATAGTAAATATTTTAGGCTTTGTGGGCTATAGAGTTTCTGTCACAACAACTTGATGCTGTCATTGTAGCATAGCCATGGCAAACCAACCATAGACAAAACGTGATCAAATGATTGTATTCTAATAAAACTTTATTTATGAAAAACAGGCAGTGGATTGGATTTGGCCCATAATAGTAGGAAATATATTTTGTTAACTGTTATGTCCCCAGAATGTATCATAGTCCCTGAAACACAGTTAGAACTCCAGAAACATTTGTTTTAAGAATAAAGGGCGATCTCATAAACATTGCCAAGAAAATAGCCTCATTGTGACCATGCAGAAGTTGCACAATTTAAGTTACCTTTTGTGCATTCTTTCAAAGCAGCCTCAGTCCGTAAAATCTTTTCTTCTTTGCTCCTACCTAAAATCAGCATCCATTTGAATGATCCAACTTAGTTTTTCTAATTTATCCTGTATGAAAGGCAGTTGCTTCACAGAACATGAGGGCTGTGCACTTCAAGCTGTGAGCAGGAATTGTGGATATTTTTCCTTTTTATATGTAGTTGAGATAGAATTGTCCCTGAGACTGAGTCTGTGCATTGTGGTTATTGGGAATCTGGTATTTATTGACCATTCCTGTCTCTCTGCAGTGCATGGAATTTGGGTAAGCGGTGACTCATTTGCAGAGATATTATTTATTTAGGTTCATTTAATGGAGCTTCATGTGGTTTCTCAGCCATGGTTTACTTCCCCAAATTATGAGCGGGAAATCAGGAGGTTTACGAGAATTTTGGCTTGTACCTTTGCCAGGTAATGAGTAAAACATGATGTAGGGGATGAGAAGCTATATTTGTGGTAGTCACATCTTTTAACCAGACATTGTCAGGATGTTGAGCCAGATTTGGTCAGATGAGCAAGTTAATCCCTGGGAAGTTTCATTACTTCTGAGTTATTTAAAAGAAAAGGAAAATAATAGAAAAGATACTTGTATTTTTAAAGTGACCCCCAAAACCATAATTATTTCCACTTTTTTCCAGATTTAACTCTACTTTATATAGTACCAGGGGAGTTTTAGTTGGTTGGAGCACCAACCAAATCTAGAAGAAAAGGGACTTATATATTTCATCTATCCTTGACTGGCCATGTGAGCTAGGCACAGGAAAGACAAGGCTCAGTCCGCCTCTGGTGCAGAGATCTGTCACTGAGCTTGCCAGCACAAGCCGAACTCACCAATTCTGGGAGTTGAAGTGCTATGTCAGGCCAAGTGGTCTTTCAAATATTTATGAATTGTAGTGAAAGCCCTTCACATTTTAGAGTTAGATGCATACTAAAGAAAGAAGAAACAAGGTTAATGAGAAGTTAGAATAGAAGAGGAGTTTCAAAAAAGAGGCATAAACAGGAGTATTTTTTTTTAAGATTTTATTTTTTTATTTGTGAGAGAGAGAGAGAGAGAGAATACCAGCAAGAGGAGTGGCAGGCAGAGAGAGAGAACAGACTCTCCACTGAGCAAGAAGTCTGATGCAGGACTGAAGGACTGATCCCCTGGGATCATGACCTGAGCCAAAGGCAGATGCTTAACCAACTAAGCTACCCAGGCATTCTATCAGTAAAAATTTTTTTATGGTCCTTTGATATCTACATTCATATTTATGTAGTGCTATACAGAGGAATAAATTCCTAAATAACTTTTACACTTATTCCTTCAACATCCCTCTGAACTAGGCAGGATTAAGCACGGATTTTCCTTTACTTATGATGGGGTTATGTCCTCATAAACCCATTGTAAGTTGAAAGGCAGAAATGCATTTAATACACCTAACCTACTGAACACCATGGCTTGGCCTAGCCTACCTTAAACATGCTCAGAACACATAGCCTACATTTGGGCAAAATCATCTAACACAAAACCTATTTTATAATAAAGTGTTGAATATCTCATGTAATTTATTGAATACGGTACTGAAAGTGAGACACAGCATGCTTGTCAATGTATCAGTTGTTTGCCCTGGTGATCACATGGCTGTCTGGGCCCTGGGGGTCACTGCTGCTGCCTGGCACTGTAAGACAGTATTGTACCACATCACTAGCCTGGGAAAAGAGCAAAATTCAGAATTCAAAGTACAGTTCCTACTGAGTGCATATCACTTTTGTACCATCACAATGTTGAAAAATCCTGAATTGAAATGCCATGAGTCAGGGACCATCTGTATTTTTTACAAATGACAAAATTGGCTTTCAAAAAGGAATTGACTTGGTCACACCCTGTAGAGATCCTTACAGTAAAAGAGGGACAGGACCATGCTTATTTTCTTTGCCACTCACCTGCACAATTCACTGCTTTCTTCCATAGGATTCATGGCTTTCTTCCAATCTCTTTTGAAATTCTAAACCTTAAGATATCAGGGTTCAAGGACTGGGTTTCTGTTGGCCACCATTTTTCCTATGTCCCCATAGCTTGGTTTGGTTGTTTCTTCCATTGTTTCCCATTAGTCCTGTAGTCCAGTGTGTCGGCCTAGGGAGAGGCAAATATGGGAGAACAGAGAGTTGGTGAAATAGTGATCAGAAGCAGGAAGTGTTATGTGTACTGCTGAGTGAAATAGGAAGTCTTAAATGAAAGGAAGGCTAGAGGTTGCTGTAGAATGTTCATTCCTCACATATAAGGAGACATTATTTCTTTTTTCTTCTTTTGTATTGTGGAATAATTAATATTACTCAAGACTGTGGTCCTTTTATAAAGAGCACAAAGCACACATCCATATTACACTGGTCAATTAAATATATATAAATGAACATTTTAGGAAGTGGGATCAATTGTAGTTTGTACTTGAATAAAAATGTTACAGACAGCTGTCTTTTGGGCTAGGACTATGAGCCATATGAATAGATTTTTCTGCTTTAAGTTTAGAATGTAAATTTGATTCTTCGAGATTTGATCCCTGGAGTTCTCAGATGGCATGCTTCTAGTTGGAACAAACCTTCCATGGAGATGTGATCTGCTTTGCTTGTTGTAGCCTGATGCTATCATCCTATATCAACGTTGTGTTTGTTTACATATGTCTTGGAAATATTTAAAATTTGTGCCCATATTTTCTTCACTAGCAGATTCTCACTCAAGATATCCTACTGGAAACTACCACCTTACATTTATGTAAACAATGATCTAACCATGCAAAATGTTTTAGATACAAATCACAGATGCCCTTGTCTGTGTTAGGGAAGGTGCCCCAAAGCTTACTGCAGCCAGACCCGGTTAAACTCATACACATGGAAATGCTGTGTTTTGTTTGCTTAATACCTTTGTACTCACGTTTTCCGCTCTGTTTTAACACATGGAGTTAGTTCTTCAGACTTCATACCAATCACTGAATATGGAATTCTTTCATCTAGTGACAGATATTTAACATTTGCCTTCAGATTTTTTTTTTTTTTAATGTGTGTGTTGTTCCTCAGTTTCAGAAGAAACTCTAATCTTATAGATGCCCGGCCTTGGGTTGTTATTGCCATTATTATCATCACCCACATTATTTTCTGTCAGTATTTCAGGTCACTTCTGGTTCACTATCAGAAGAGGAATCAGACTACAGGAAGTTAAACGTTAAGCAAAATTTGAAAACACAGATTAAAATAATTTGGCCTATTCACATGGAAGAGCAGGGGGGAAAGTGGGTATGGTTGGGTCCAAGAATAATAATCAGTTTATAGAATGACAGAACTCTTTTTTTTTTTTTTTTTTGAATGACAGAACTCTTAACCAAGATTTAAAATAGACAGGTAGCTACTCACATCACCCATCTTTGGCCTGTCATTACCTCAACAGCATCACCACTATTTCTTCTTTTCATAAACCAGTGGCTTTGGATGCAAGTATTGAAAGGGCAAATGGTCTAGAAGCCAAGAAACCTGGATTCAAGATCTGACTTCACTGCTTGGATAAGAGACTGAAAGTCTTTTGAGTTTGTTTTTCCAGCTGTAAGATGAAATTAATGACAATTGGCTGTTTCCTCTATGGACTGAAGGTGGGATAAACATAAGAGAATATGGAAGTATTTAAAAAGTTCTAGTTTTGTACCTACATAGTGAATTTTTACAGTGAATATTATTTCTAAACTCAGTTACATTAGAAATTTCAATAACTTATTACGCTCCCACAAATTTTTGAGAAGAGGTACTTTACCTGTATGAGATGTGGACTTAGGGACCAGTGTTTCTCAGCAGCAGCTATTATACTGTATATATTGAAGAGCAAGTCCTGACAGCACCCACCTAATTAAACAAGCGAAAAAACAACAAAAACAGGACAGAAGAATGTGGTAAATGGAAGAGGTGAGAAACAGTGACATTCTAAAGAGTTCTTGATAAAGTGAGAGATGAGTTTTCTTTCCCCAGGGTTTTGAGAAGATCCTTGATTTTTTATCTGAGAATATCTTCTCTTTACTAAGGTCAGTTTAAATGGGACTTCGTTTTTTGTGTTTTGTTTTGTTTTGTTTTGTTTTTTTAATCAGTCCAAGGGACCTGACTGTGAAGAAAAAGAATGTTGAGTTATATTGTCTTTGGTGACATCTGAATAAGTTGGTTGAATGTCACAGTTGGTCACTGATTATTTTTATATTCATTAACAAAATTATTTTGTGCTGAAAGAGGGGGTCTACACTTAGGAAATCTCAAATAATTATTAAAATGCATTTCAGTCTTTACAGGAGACTTTTACACTGAATGACATCACCAGTGACATAGAATCATGGAAAGAACAAGAACAAACATCAGAAAAACCTCTAATCTCTTGGTCTTTATTCTATACATGTGATGTTCAATATGCTACTTTATTCACTGGGGCCTCAGTATTCTCACCTATAAGATGGGAAAGTTGAAACATAAGTTTTCCACTCTTGTAGGTCCCATAATCTCATCATTCTATGAATAATAGTGTTCCAAAGGTGCCATCACAGGCTGTCAACATAGAATAAAAAATTTTACAGAATGACTAAATTATAATAATTGTATAAATTACAATGCTAACTAATAGGGGCACTGGCATGGGTCAGTCAGTTGAGCACCTGACTATTGGTTTCAGCTCAGGTCATGGTCTCAGTAGGGTCATGAGATTGAGCCCTGAGTTGGACTCCGCCGTGTTCAGCAGGGAGTCTGCTTGAGATTCTCTCTCTTCTTCTTCCCCTTCCCCTGTTTATGCTCTCTCTCTAAAATAAATAAATAAATAAATAAATAAATAAATAAAATGCTAATTAGTAAAATCAGATTCAGGCAAATAGCAAAGACCTTTTAAAAAATCAGAAAATTAAATACACTGAAGGAATAAGAAAACTATATCCCTATATCAACAACTAGTTAAGAGTATTTCCTTATCCAAACTTGAAATTTTGACAAATGTATTGGACATAATTGAATCTCTGTCATGTACATCCTCCTCAAAAAAAATTTATTTTTACTAAACTTGGAGGATATATTTTGGATAGTTTTATATAATAGAGGTGGGTCTCAACAGTTCCAGTTTTCTCCCAAACCATCCATTAAGACTTTCCTTTTCATAGGATTTTATTTCCTTTTCATTCATTAGCCCCTTACCAAATGACAGGAATCCTACTGTCTATTTTGACTGACTGATGACAATTTAAGAGTGTTTGGCTGTTAAAGGAAAGGAATATCCTCATGAAGCAGACTGCATAGGGCTTAGCAAAGGCTATAGATGAGTAAATGTCCTACTGAATAATAATCATACGTCAAGTAATATAACAGAGCTGTCAACATGAGTCCCTTAGCCTACAGATATGAAGTGAGTAGGTAATGGTGCTCGCACAAATGGTGATTCATGATCTTTAGACAATAGATTTTGTTAGTTTCCTTGGACTGGCCCTGGGCTATATAATCAGAGCCTCCTAATGCTCACTCCTGTCTTCTTCTTATGTTTATCCTTGTTATTTATTATTCCCAGCCTCCTGACCAAGGTGATACCACATCTCCAATTTCCTAATGTCTTCAGTTGCAGTGATTATCATCTATTTCCTTGAGGAGTATAAGAGTGAGAGTAGAGAAGATGAAAAAGGTATGTATGGGATTGTCTGGCTCTTTTTCTGTTCTCTTCCTAATTCTGCTACTGCAACATAAACTCTTTGCTTTTCTTCCCTTGATATCTCTGTTTCAATTCTCAAAAACCCATTTTTAGCAGTTAAAAGTATTGTTAGTTTCTTTTTTCTTTGCATCCCATTTTTAACAATTTTCACTGAGTAACTTGACTAACAAGAGGAAGGGTCACATAAAAGGAAGTCTAGAAAAGAAAAGAACAGAGATTAATATTTTAGGTTAGAGGTGGCAAACTATAGCCAGAATACAAGCAAGTTGTTTTTTATAAATAAAACAATTTTATTGGGACTCAGCCACATTCACTCATCTATGTATTTCTATGGCTGCTTTTGAGCTACAGAGTTAAATATTTGTGAAGGAAACTAGATGCTTTAAATACCATTAATATGCCGCTGACTCCAAAATTTTATTACCAGAACTGGTCTCTCCCTGAACTCAACTACATTTCACCTTCACTACCACCACTTCCATTCAAGACACCTTATATATTGCCCGAACTCCTATTTCCATTCTTGCCACTCACTTCCATCCATTCTCTGTTCAGCAACCGAAGTGATCTTTTTAAAGGCTAAATAATATCATATTAGTTCTCTATTTTAAAACTACAGAATGGCTTTCACTGCCATTAGAATGAAATCCACTTTCCTGACTATGATCTAAAACAGGGTGAAAGACAGCATGGTACTGGCACAAAAACAGACATATAGACCAATGGAACAGAGTAGAGAATCCAGATATGGACCCACAACTGTATGGTCAAGTAATCTTCAACAAAGCAGAAAAAATATACAGTGGGAAAAAAGATAGTCTCTTCAATAAATGGTGCTGGAAAAATTGAACAGCTACATATAAAAGATTGAAACTCGACCATTCTCTTACACCACACAAAAAGAATTTGAAATGGATGACAGTCCTCAATGTGAGTCAGGAATCTATCAAAATCCTAGAGGAGAACATAGGCAGTAATCTCTTTTACATCAGGCAGAGCAACTTCTTTCAAGATACATCTCCAAAGGCAAAGAAAACAAAAGCAAAAATGACCTTTTGGGACTTCATCAAAATAAAAAGCTTCTGCACAGCAAAGGAAACAGTCAACTAAACAAAGAGGCAAACCACAGAATGGGAGAAGATATTTGTGACACTACAGACAAAGGGCTACAAAAGTGGGGTATTCATCCTTTAGTGAACTCCTCAAACTCAACAACCAAAAAAAGATGATCACATCAAAAAATGGGCAGGAGACATGAACAGACACTTCTCCATGGAAGACATACAAATGACTAACAGACACATGAAAAAGTGTTTGTCATCACTAGCTATCAAGGAAATTCAAATCAAAGCCACGTTGTGATACTACCTTATACCAGTCAGAATGGCCGAATTAACAGGACAGGAAACAACAAGTGTTGGAGAGGTTGTGGAGAAAGAAGAACCCTCTTACACTGTTGGGAATGCAACTTGGTGCAGTCACTTTGGAAAACAGTGTGGATATTTCTTAAAAAATTAAAAATAGAACTACCCTATGATCCTGCAATTGCACTATTGGGTATTTATCCTATAGATACAGATGTAGTGAAAAGAAGGTCCATATGTACCCCAATGTTCATTGCAGCAATGGCCACAATTGCCAAACTGTGGAAAGAGCCAAAGTGACCTTCAACAGATGAGTGGATAAAGAAGATATGGTCCATATATACAATGGAATATTATGCCTCCATCAGAAAGGATGAATACCCCACTTTTGTAGCAGCATGGATGGGATTGGAGGAGATTATGCTGAGTGATATAAGCCAAGCAGAGAAAGTCAAATATCATATGGTTTCACTTACTTGTAGATTATAAGGTGTAACATGGAGGACAGTGGGAGAAGGACAGGAAATGTGAACTGGGGTAAATTAGAGAGGGAGATGAAGAGTGAGAGACTTTGGACTCTGAGAAATGAACTGAGGGTTTTGGAAGGGAGGGGGGTGGGCAATGGATGATGCTGGTGGTGGGTATTGAGGGCACGAATTGCATGAAACACTGGGTGTGGGGCATAAATGATGAACCCTGGAACATTGAAGAAATACAATAAATTATTATTAAAAAAATAAAAATAAAACAGGGTGAGCAAACTAGAGCTTACAGGCCAAATACATCCTGACACCTCTTTATATAAATAAAGTTTTATTGGAACACAACCATGTCCATTTGGTTACTTATTGTGTACGGCTGGTTTAGTGCTACAGTGGCAGAATTTAATAGTTGCAAAAGAGATTATGTCCTGAAAAGTCTAAAATATTTACTAGCTGGCCCATCAAGAAAATGTTTGCCAACCCAAACCCACAATATCTTGGTATTGAGGGTGAGAATAGAAAAAAAGAAAGCAGCAGTTCAACACACACACACACACACACACACACACACACACACACACGCACACACAAGCTGATGTAATTACTTGAAATCCGAGTTAAGAAATTTTGAATGTCTGGCTTCACTGGTAACTTTTTAGGTCTGCCAGGAATTTTGCCAATCATTCTATGACTTTCCCAACAAATTTTCTGATAGAATTTCTAAGTTTGTGACTTTCTATGAAGAACTCCATCAATAGAGTAGATGCATTCTTGAAAAACTGCAGATGTTGATATAATTAGAACACTGCGTATGTCTTGGGATGAATATGTAGAAAAACAATTTTCCAACTTTTAAATATAAGCAAGAAAATAATTTTGCTACTTGAAATTTTGCATTTAAAGCAATTTTTCAGGAACATACCTGCTCTTGTACATAGGTAAACATTAAATTGGTTTTTCCTTCTAGAAGCTGTCCAGGTGATCTCAGGCCAAGGAATGCCTGTGAGGTGGTTTAAAACCTTTTGCTTTTTGGTTGGTGCTTCTTGTAAATGCTTTGGCCTTGTAGAATCAAGAAAATTGCTTAAACCGAAGGTGGGCATAAAGGAAAGGGGAAGAAATCAACACTGGATTTCCCCAGCAATAGAAAGCATTTCATAATATTCACATACTGTTTTTTAGAGGATAGCCAGAATTATGTTGTTACATTTCTACTGCCACACTCTTGACTCCCTAATATTGATTGTCAAATAAACACAGATATCCCTTGCCTTTCAAATGTTGTCTTTAAGCCACTTTGTTTTTATGGAAGACCTACATTAGTACTAATTTGAAGAGAATTTTTGGTTTTACAAAAAGACGCACTACTGGGGTGCCTGGGTGGCTCAGTTGGTTGAGCAACTGCCTTCGGCTCAGGTCATGATCCCGGAGACCCGGGGTCAAGTCCCACATGGGGCTCCTTGCTGGGCAGGAAGCCTGCTTCTCCCTCTCTCACTCCCTCTGCTTGTGTTCCCTCTCTGGCTGTGTTTCTCTCTGTCAAATAAATAAAATCTTAAAAAAAAAAAGCCGCATTACTGTATTAATTAACGTAGGTCTTTCATAAAAGTAAAGTGATGAAACACACACTTTTGAAAAGCAAGGGATACTCTTTACCCCATTAAGCTTATAAAAGATTTCATAGGAACACCGTGCTTTTGGGGAGGAAGGCAAAACTAGAATGCCAAATTTTGAACCTGAACAAAGTATGGTATGTAGTAAACATGTGAGCATATTTGTTGAACTGCTATAACATAACACAAAAAGGTGGAGGTTGTTTTGTTTTGGTGTGTGTGTGTGTTTTGCTTATTTGTTTTTCAGATTTTTTTTTATTGTGGTAAAAGAAATATAAAATCTACTTCTTCATCACTTCTAAGTGTATAATTGAATAGTATCAACAATAATATTCACATTGTTCTGAAATAAATCTCCAGAACTACTTCATCTGGCAACTATGAAACTATAGAAATTAAACAACTCTCTTTTCTTCTCCCTCCCTCTCCACCTTCCCCTTTACCATTAGATTCTCTGTTTTTATGAACTGCACTACTGTAGATATATCATATAAGTAGAATTATACAGTATCTGTCTTTCTGTAACTGGCTTATTTCACTTAAGATAACGTCATCAAGGTTTATCCATGCTCTAGCATATGAAAGATACCCTGCTTTTTAAGGCTGAATAATAGTCCAGTGTATGTATATGCCATATTTTGTTTATCCATTTACCCAGTTACTGACATTTGGGTTGCTTCCACCAGTTGACTATTATGAATGTGTTGTTATGAATATGACTGTGCAAACACAAGATCCTGCTTTCAATTCTTTTGGACATATACCCAGATGTAGGATTGATAAATAATATGGTAATTCTATTTTTAATTTTGAGGGGAAGTTTTTTAGTAAAATTTAACTGAATTTATTGGGAATTTGTTTGCATACCTATATGATCTGTTTTCTAGCATGGTTCAACAAAAGGTATAAAAAGTATAAAAGGTATAAAAGATGGAAATATTTTTGCTGTAAGCAGGAAAATTAAGTCACAACAGAAACAGTAAGATCATACCAAAAGTGCTGGGTAGAGTTGAGGCTCCAGTTTAGGCTAGTGATCAGAAATTTATAGTGATAATAATATAGGTGGATGCTATTAATAATACGGGTGGATGCCAGAGGTAGTAGCTACTACTACCTCTGCCATTATTATTATTACATGATAGATTGACTTTTTAATTGATAGCTGGGATTTTTTATAGTAGGCGATGAGTTGTACTACTATCCGCCATCAAATGTTGAACTACAAATTGAAAACACTTTGTCTCTAATATGCTTCTAACTATTTGGTCATAAAGAACAACATGCCCCAGAAGTGACCTACACAGAACCACCAATTGAAAATAGTAGTTTGGGAGGCAGCAGGAGTTCAGGCCCTGAGGTTGTCATCATCTGTAGCTTTCTTAAGTTTCTTCCTTAAAGTTCAAAGTCATTAAAGTAATTCCTCAGCAGGGGCTCCACTCATCATGCTTTGTTCTGCAGGGGTAATTACCATCAACACTAATGGGAACTCTGTATTTGACTCAAGAAGTAAGCACAGCACTAGCTCCTGAAACAGAACACAGGAGTTACTGATCTGCATCTAAATGTTGTCCCATGATTTCAAGAGAACTCAGTGACCATTAGAAAAACACTTGAATAAATTCTTCCATTATTGCTGCACTCACATATATTTTTTGAGAATTTAAGAATACATGGATATGTAAGATATTCTTTAGACAGAGCAACAATCATTCAAATGCTTGTTATGTGTGAGGCAGTATGCTTAACATTTCTCCTTTTTACTTTACATTTCACTTGTTCACTTTTTCATCACAGCAGCCTTTGAGGGATTTGCCCCATTTACAGGTGTAGAAACTAGAATAGAGAGGATCAGTAGTTTTTCAACACATGGCACAGGTTGTCAACACCAGGCTAAGGACTGTGGGAGCAAATTCAGAGAGTACTCCTTTCAAAGTCTCATCTGAAAAAATAAATCCATGCCTGTTTTAATAAGAACAAAAGAGAAGATTTTGATATCATGTACAACAGTAATGCAGGCCTTACCATACTTCTCAAGGTCCCCCCTAGAGTGGGCACCTTACCCCAAGATCTAGCCACAACCTCTCCTACTCACATTCAGCCATCTCTTAGCTATATATTTACCTAGAGGTGCATGTGTTTTGTTTTTTTGTTTTTTTGTGTTTTTTTTTTTTTAAGATTTTATTTATTTGACAGAGAGAAACACAGTAAGAGAGGAAACACAAGCAGGGGGAGTGAAAGAGGGAGAAGCAGGCTTCCCGCCGAGCATGGAGCCCGATGTGGGGCTCGATCCTAGGTCTCCAGGATCATGACCTGAGCCGAAGGCAGTCGCTTAACCAACTGAGCCACCCAGGCGCCCCGAGGTGCATGTGTTAATAGACTGACCCACTCTTGGAAAGGTGGACATCTACATAGACTGGAAATGGGATTGGGGCATTTGACAGGGAATCCCCAAATCCTACATCTAGAAAAGGCTGTGACACATTTTCTTAGTTCCATGAAAATCTTACCCTGGGAAGAGGGGTGTAGCCAGGGGAGGGCCAAATCAGGGCCCTCCAAAGGATGGGCACAATGAAGGGGTCTAAGTGGCAAACCTGACCATTGGCTTTAGAAAGAAATTAGAATATCAACAGAGAAGGTAAAAATTTTCTAGATTTCCCAGAACTGGGATCTTCTTCCCAATGCCTTCTTCTCATATAGTCTTTACCTTGTCAGTAAATGGTATCACCATCCCTACAGCTGCCCAGGTCAAAAACATTAAAGTCTTTCTCAATTTCCCTCTTACACTCATAAATTGTATCCAACCCCTCAAAGCAAATTCTATCAGTACTATCTTTGAAAAGTACCCAGAATTTGAAAATATAATATTTTTCATTACCTCCAGTGTTATCACTCTGTTCCAGCCACTATCATCTCTCTACTGAATTATCTATTCTCTGTGATTTCTGCCCCATGCCTAGTCTGTTCACAACACAGCAGGCCAAAGGACTTGGGACTTGCTCTTCTCTCTACCTAGAATCCTCTAATACAAATATCGAATAACATGTTATCTCACCTGCTTCCCTCAAATGCTATTTTCTTAGTGAGGCCTCTCTCCTTGAGCCATCTGAAATTGTCACCCACCTGACACTCCCTATCCTTCGTCCCTCCTTTTTTATTTTTTTTGTACTTATCACTTTCTGACATACATATATTTTACTTATTTTGATGAATAGTTTTTGTCTCCCTCCAAGCCAATGAAGGCAGGAATTTTTTTGTCTATTCTATTTACTGCTGCATCCTTGGAATGGTGCTTGGTGCACCAAAGTCACTAAATACATTTTTGATGAATGAATGAATGAATGAATGAGCAAATGAATATCAGTAGTTTAAACTAGCCAACTCTTGGTCTATTGGTTGTAATATATGTAATTCATGTATGTAATTATATATAAGATGTATGTTCCAGAATAGAAACACAGGGTGCAACAACCAGAGTAGTTTCTAAATCCTGCCTTGGATCTCTCCTGACATATACTTAATCCTGGATAAACTTAGTTGGTGCTTAATCAACATCAGACACTTCATGGTATATCATTTTACATAGTAGATTATTAGAAGCAACTAATTCATCCAAAACCCCTTCTTTGGTACTTGCCCCTAACAATCAGCCTGAGGAAGGGCCAGCTCTTAGCAGCCACATTTGTACTATGAGTTCCAACTGCTCTGGCCTCAGTGTAACAGAATTAGATAAAGCTTCAAATTATGGAAAATCACAATAAGAGTGGCATAAACACAGTCAATGTCTCTCTGTTGTCACATAAATTAAGACTAGTGGCAAGCAGACTAAGACTTGTTTTGCAGTTGCTAACCAAAAAAAAAAAAAAGATTTCTAGTTTGTTCTTTCCCATCCTCAAGATAATTGTATATACTTCATGGTAAAAGATGGCCGCTAAAGCTCTAGCCATCAAACTCCTATCCCTTTTAAAAGCAAGGTTGGAAAATTCAGAATGGGTCTAGAATATCAAGATTTGTCAAAAAGCAAGTGTATAAGCAATGATTTTGGAAGCACTTTTAGAAATATAAAGGAGTCATATGGGGGTTCCCATCAATCTGAGCATCACAAAGAGAATAATATTTATGATTAATCAAAACATATAATATCTAGGATTGGGCAAGCATCCATGATGTTGCCTAAAAGAAGCAAGCTAATAAAAATATGTGTAAAAATGTAAAAGAAAATGTGTGATATATAAAAGAAAAATGATTAGGTGGTTTTGTTTAGATTTTATATTTAGAATTATTTTAGTGAATTGTTTTTTTTTTAATATATGTTGCTTAGAAAGCATTTGTTCCAAGTGGGATAGCTTATTATTACAAAGGAGAATTCTGGAGCCAGACTATCTGAATTTGACACCAGGTTCATTATTACAAATCTTTTTGTTCTCATTTCCCCAGTTATAAGAATACTAGTACTTACTTGACAAGATTGGTATGAATTTAAATGAGATAATACACACCAAGAACTTAGAACTGTGTTTACATCATACACATGCATGTTATTTAAAAAAAAAAAAATCTGGGCACCTGGGTGGCTCAGTTGTTAAGCTTCTGTCTTTGGCGTAGTGATCTCAGGGTCCTGGGTTTGAGTCCTACATGGGGTTCCCTGTTCAGTGGAGAACCTGCTCTTCCCTTTGCCACTCCCCTGCTTGTGTTCTCTCTTTCTCTGTGTCTCTCTCTGTAAAATAAAGAAATAAAATTTTTTAAAAAAATCTATGTACTTATCAGTCTACCTACCTATTTATTTACCTCTATTAATTTTAGTGTTTTTAAATTACATCCAGCCAAATCCAATTCCAAATAATGAATACCATCCAATAATTTAATATGCATTTGAAGACCTATTGTGTACAAAATATTGTACTAGTTACCATGTAAGATACAAAGTTGCTTAGGATATTGATCTCTATCATTTAAGATCTTAAAATTTAATAAAGAATATAAGTATATGTACACATATAATTATAATATAATGTAGCTTTTGTTAGTTGCATGTATGACTAAAACATTTTAATTTGTTTGTCCTAGATAATCCTGGTTAAGTAGTTGCCCATAAGTCCCTGGGAAATGGCTTAAGAGTGATACAGCAAGTAAGAAGTGTACAGGATATTCAGATACTAATAAAGATGGGATTCATTCTTTCACAATGTGGGTTTTTCCCCCTCTGAGCCATCTCAATGTCAATTATAGATAGCATGATGAGAAGGTAGGGTTCTGAAGAAATACATCTATAAAATTATATTTCACATTTGGCTCTAGCCTAGATTGAATTCAGAGTTAGTAAGACTGCCTTCACTTAAAATAAAACTTAGGGGACACATGGGTGGTTCAGTCAGTTAAGCATTTGCCTTTGGCTCAGGTCATGATCCCAGAGTCCTGGGATCTAGTCACACACTGGGCTCCTTGTTCAGTGAGGACTCTGCTTCTCCCTCTGATTGCCACTCCCCCTGCTTGTGCTTGCTCTTTTCTCTCCTTCTGTCTCTCTTGCTCTCTGACAAATAAATAAATAAATAAATAAAATCTTTAAAGAAAAGTAAAAATAAAATAAAATAAAATAAAATTTAGCATCATTTGGAGGTTTGGTATGTATCTATTTCATGATGGGGGAGGCATAGCTTATGTATTCTGTATGAAATTGCTTTCACATTTGGCTGTAGGTCATCATGGATAATAATATATAAAGAGTGGAAGGAAATGATGAAGGTACATAAGTTACATTAAAAACTTACTCATCAGTTTTAAGAGATGTAAATAATCAATAAAACTTCAGAATAAACTTCCCCTAATAAAAGATGACTTGTGGATTCATGCCAAAACAAAATGTGTAAGTGATACAGTATGTTCCCTACTTTGGTTTAAAAGTCCCATTTAAGAATGTCATTAAAGAAATACAAATGGATATATTTTTCTAGAGCTAGCCCAGGTCTATGACTATGAGTGTATTAATATGTGCAAGGGCACGTCACTCATTTTGCCATCATTAAGAATACAAACCCAGAATAAATCATTTGAAAATTTACTTCAGGATGGATCAAATATTTGGCTGCTCAAATGTATAGCTGACTTAGAAAATGCTATTCCTTAGAGAAAACCAGATTTTGTTTTCATAACTTGTCAGTGAAATTTAAATTTTAAAAAAAGAGTGAGAAAACTATTTCAAGCTATATCATCTTTGCCTAAGCCAAAAGTGTCAATTTTATTTTTACTGTTTGTAATGCCTTTCACAGTTTCGTTGTTTCACTTTGAAGTACTGTCTTCAACCTTTCAGTGTGCCTAAGAGGCAAAGTCTTCACGTCCAGGAATGTCTCAGAAAAAAAACTCGATGGGTGTTAATAATTAAGAGTTTGTGTTGTGGGCCTTGTGGTAGAATCTCACTGCCAAAGAAATACTACTTACAAAGGCAGCCTGGTGATGAAGTGGAAAAATATGGGCTTTGAAGTAAAAAACAAAAACAAACATACAAAAACTCTGGGACCTTGCTCAGAATATTCTTTTAACTGTGTGATCTGATGTAGGATATTGAACTTCTCTTCAGTCTCACTTTACTAAGTGGTGGGGAAATATTATGCAGAGATTAAAGTGATGAGCACTGATATCCAATGGACTGGATTTTAATCCTCAGTGGCTGTATAATTTTGAGCAAATTACTTAAACTCTCTCAGCCAAATACTTTAAGTGTGAAATAGGTACAACCATAGTACTTGTTTCATAGAGTTATTTAATACGAGAAAAATATTTAGAACAATGCCAGTCATAGAGTAATTTTTAAGTTATTATTATCATTATTATTAAAGATTTAGTTATTTATTTGAGAGACAGAGAGTGCAAGTGTAGGGTGGGGGAGCAGAGAGAAAGGAAGAAAAAGTCTTAAGCAGATTCCATGCTGAGCGTGGAACCTGATGCAGGGCTTGATCTCAAGACTCTGAGATCACGACCTGGGCAGAAAGCAAGACTGCAACACTTGACCACCTGCACCACCCAGGCACCCCTAAGTTACTGTTCTTACTGAGCTTCTTCCTTATTATTTCTATTGCTATCTATAAAATGGAGAAAATCATGTATACTTTGTGGAGGATTAGGATAAATAATATATATAAATGACATAGTGGTGCAGAGTAGATGCTCACTCTATGTCCATGATCATCTGTAATATACTTTGAAGGTATTTTATGAAGAGTAACTGAAATAATATATTGAAATCCCAGCATAGAGAACAGAAAAGAACAGATGCTCAGTGAATGTGGGTGCCAACATGGAAATATTTTCTTTTTTTCACAGACTCAACTACGAAAAGAAAAAAAATTACAAGAAATGGATTCCCACTTGTTAGGAATATTCTCTTTAGTTTCTTATATCTCAGGCTGATTTCATGGGTGTTCACTGTATTCTTGTAGATACTTAGCTCCTACTTTTCTGCCATCTTGCCCTTCCTCCTTCTCTGTAGATTCAGTGTAATGACATTTTAAGGACAATACAATCTTTGTTCAGGTAGACATTAGAGAAAACCACTCTGATGCCACTTTGAATATCTAAAAGAATTACCTGCTAACTAAAGAGTGAAAATGACCCGCTCCCATGCTCATGATTCTTCCAAATTCTCCTTTATTGTTGGACATCACTGAGGAGCTTGAAGAGACTTCCCCCTGTATCTTCCTTTCCATGAGAAAGGCTAGCTAGCTCTCTTTGGGACATCCATCTTCCATGTGAAACAGCTGGTGCTCTTTGCCTCAGAAAAAACCTCATTTCCCACTTTGGATTTACAGCAACCCCAATCCCATCATTTCTGGTGTCCCACCAGTCCTCTCGGGATAGAATCACTATCTACCCATGCAATGAATAAATACCTCACCTGGTTTCTGCAAGCATTTAACAGGGAAAACCACATTTGGGACAGAACACTGGCTTATAAGCCCTGGGGGTCAGCTGGGGGGCTGCTGGAAGAGTTCCAGACAATCTGTTTATTTTTATTTTTTATTTTCTATGTGAAAAGCGTGTACCTCCCAGTACCACAGTATAGATGCTGCTGCCAAAACTGTTTATGCACTCCCCTCATGTCCCGGGCTGAGAGTCCTACTCCTCCGTTTATAGCGATTATCAGCATTCCTTACACCAAACTGCCCTCAAAGCAAGGGACTTGGCAGGGTGCAGAAGCAGTGTCAGCAACTCGATTTTCAGAGCCCATGGATAGTTTGCTCCACATCTGCTTCCCTCTGCAGGGGGCGGGAGGTAGACAGGCTGGGAGTGGGGCTTGGTGTCTGGTGATTTTGTTTCCATTGTTTGTCTCAGGCTCCCACGGAGGCAGCAGGGTCTAATGGAAAGAGCTTTGGCTTTGGAGTTAGTCAGATCTATGTTCACATCTCAGCTATGTCCTTATTTGAATGTATTTGGGCAAATCGTTTAAATCTTTCCGAGACCCATTTTAGTCATCTATAAAATGGGTTTCGCGATTACAGAACTTGCAGTTTTGGTGTAAGGATTAAATTACATAATTATGGGAAGGCTTTCAACAGATGTTATTTTTTTTCCCTTTGCTTGTTGCTTAACCATCATGAGATAGAAACATAGGATTCTCTTGGCTACCATGTGCAGGTGTCCTTGCTTACTGTGAGTGTCCTTCTGAAGACTTGTGTTGGCCTAAGAGCTGTAAGGAAAATAGGTAACTGATTATTATCCCAGTTATCCTTATTTCTAGAGATTACACCATGCTTGGTGACCACAGAGTATAGTGAACTGGCACAGTGGTTTTTAACTCCAAATTCTATCTTCCTAATCTCCATTCCATGCCATCTTCCCATCAGCAGTGAAAGTTGATGATTTCTGGCTACTGTTGCTCATGGGAGTTTCCATTTTATCCACCCCTGGCTACTGCATTCAGTAGCAGCTGGTGCTGCTGTCAGAGCCTGTCGAATGTGACCGGCTCTGATGCCTCAGGTGCTATGCCTGTCAACTTTGCTGATGGCAATTGTCATCACGACTTCACTGCTTGCTGCCGCCTTCATCACGACGACTCCCGGTATCTCCACCACCTGGATCTTTCCAGTCCCGGGAAACCTCTCTCCTTACAGAGATTATACAGCCAGTTTAGGACATTGCTGAACAGTTTTCAGAGGCTGGGTGGGTACATATTGTATGAGAGACACCACTCAAGATTGTATATGAACATACTCGATGTCGCTGAACGAGTCTGTTTCTAAGAATTGGGCCTGAGCCCCTCAAATTGATTCCTTCTACCCAAAAATCTTAATCACGGTGTCCAAGGGATTACTTCAGCCTCCAAATATCTTCTCTGACCCCCAAGTGTAATGAACCCACCGTGGGCAGGAAGAAGTAAATAGCAAAGGCCTCGTCTATGCAGCAATCTGTCCTGGGTGCATCGTTTGTACTGCATCCTTCACATTCAACTTTAACGATATGTAATTAGATAGCTGCTGATGCCCTGGAATGGGGTACAATTGTGAACAAAAAACACAAATAGAGGAAAGATATCTTGAGTGATGGTTGGGAGTCTGCAGTCAGGTAAATGCAACCCCAAATCATGGAAACTTCCAATGCATTGCATAGGTTTTCACATCTGGAAAAAATTAGGTTACACACGTCTAAGTGATAGCAATTAGTAACAGAAGTAGTAAGACATGTACTTGCTGAGCTCTTTGTGGGAACAAAATAAAGACTTTTTGAAGGATTGGGCTTCAAGCAATTATACACAGAGAAATTCTCATTCTCTTTAATTGAATATATTAATGTTGAGTATATTGAGTATATTAATATTGAGTATATTAACATTGCTACTCAAGAGGGCCAGACCAGTATGGCCCAACTAGAGACAAGACATAATAGAAAACAAGAAAATGGGCGCCTGGGTGGCTCAGTGGGTTAAGCCTCTGCATTCAGCTCAGGTCATGATCTCAGGGTCCTGGGATCGAGGCCTGCATTGGACTCTCTGCTCAGCAGGGAGCCTGCCTCCTCCTCTCTCTCTGCCTTCCTCTCTGCCTACTTGTGATCTCTCTCTGTGTGTCAAATAAATAAATAAATAAATAAATAAATAAATAAATAAATAGGTTAATAAAAAGAAAACAAGAAAATAGGAGTTCATACTAGGAGATACCATATCAACCACCTGGGTCTTAGATAATGTAGCTCTAAATCATATAATATAAACCTTGACTCTTCTGAGAATAACAAGAGCATTATGACAATTAAACATTCCTAGACAGAGAATTAGAACATACTGTCACCCCAGACGTGGAGCCTCCCCAGTTGCTAGTGAGGATTGATCGATAGAAACATCAAATGTGTGCCTGTGTGTGATTTATAATTTATTGTGATTGTTTATACTTCAGTTAAATGTTGGTGATCTGTATATTCCTCATTTCATAGCAAGGATTCAAGTCATTTGAATTAATCTTTCTGTTTTTGTTTCATATTTTCAAACTAAAAGAACCCCTTTAAGGATTGCTAAAGAGAGATACTTGATCCAATCTGAAATCTGTGGTCTCTATATTTATGCTCGAAAAAGGATTAACATTGACTTTATCATTTGAAATGTTAGTTTACCACCAACTTCATTTCACTTCATGCTCTGAAAACTCTGGAATAAATGCTGATGACCAAGCTGCTCATTGGAGTAAATATTTATATTTATGCAACCTACTTATTTCTGTTCACTACTGAGACTTAATTATGTTAGTGCTTCTTTTAGTTATAATATATTTTAAAATAAAGTTTAATTTATTTACCTATTTTACATGCATTATACTATTTTGTGGTTAAAAGAAAGTACATTCATCCTTTAATCTGAAGTAGAGAAGGAACAAATTTTCATATATTTTTAGGTCAAGAGACTTCATCCTGTTGCTGTAGCCTCAAGATAATATCCATTTCTCTAAGCTAAGTTACTTGTTAATGTGTATAAAGTCATTTAACTTACAAATGTTACATTTGGTCTTAGCCAAGGGCATGAGAAATGATATGCAGAAAGAGCTGAATGAAGGCACATTGATTCTGACAGCATATTACAAAACCGAGTTTTGCTCTTGATTTTAAGAGTCACTGCTTCTTAAATTACTTAGATACTGAGTAAGTGAATAAAATGTTCCAACTTTCTTTATATTCTCAGCTCAGTGGATAGTTTTCCTGCCCATCTTACTTCAAAATCAGTCATGTACTTGAAAGAAATAAAGATAAAACTCCACACATCTTACTTGCAGCAAACAGTATATGGCCTGCTTACCTCTACCCCTTCTTCATAAATTGAGGGAAGTAACTCTCTATACACATCTATTGTTGGCAACCTGCCATTCCTAATATTGAATAGATTACTTTACTCACGGGGCATGTCCTTTTTTTGTCTCCTTTCCAATCAGTGTCTGATTGGCTTCCCGGTAACCTTATTCTTAAATGTGTATAGCTAAAATGAGGGCCTACAATTCCCTTCTTCTAGCTAAATTTTATTAAAAAAATAGAATTTTAGAAAAAGCTTTTCTTTTTTTTTACTAACCGCAAAGGAAAAAGAGTACTTTTCTTACTAAATAATGATCTCTTCTGGATTATTTACAGTGTATTTGTGATTGGGTCATTCCTGCTTGTACCACACTCTCTGATGTCACCTATAACATGTTAGTGGCAAATTAGCTTTACTTTTTTTCTTGAGTTTTGTGAGGACCTGGAGATATTACTTTGTGTACCTGTGAAAGAAACAACCGTCCTTTGATTTATCTGTAATTAAGAGCAAGCATGTAAGAATGTTCTTATTCCTTTGTAGGACACAGAGGTAAAGGGTTCTGTTTCTCACTTATCACTCATCAAAAAGAATTATAATTTTCTGGAGCAAATTGAAAAGTTAGGAGGAAAAAATATTTTCAAGAGTGCAAGTTCTCCAGGTGCTGAAGGGATTGAACACATCAGATCTGATGTGTTCTGATCAGCATTGACATTTGTGAAAATGTGCATGAAAAAAATATGCATTGATTCTAAAGTGCATGCCACAAAAGCCTAAAAAATAATGCATCTTTTTCCATCTTCTAACTTCGATGGAAAAACATGTGTTTTGCTCACAGTTTTGTCTAAGGGAAATGTGAACTCGCAGCCAATTGCATTCACATGCGGGCCCATTTTCTGAGATTGCTTTCAAATGTAAGCATAACATATGTTGTTCTGTTAGAAAAAAAAATAAAGCAAAGTTTTATAATGTAAATTCCTAGTATACAGGATTATGGGAAAGGGTAGTGTTATTTAAAACAAGGCATAGTTTTCCCTCTAGGTAGGGATGGGCGGAAGGGGTAAGTGATTGTTTAACCCTTGCATATTTTTACATTACCCCGGGATGCCTGTGTCTGTGTCAGAATGTCTTTCCTCTCTGTCGGGGTGTAGAGAGTCAAACTCAATAACCACATTAAGAAGAAGAACAGGCCAATGGCACATGTGTTGACAGATGTTTTTTACCCAGTGGAAAGGAGATAGAGGAAATTAGATGATGAATTTTAAGGACTGAAGCATATATTGTAGTTTTTCTAAATCTCCAAATACTGTGTTCTTCCTGAGGTCACCAACTATGTGCTGGCTGCCTCTGGTGACGCTGAAAAGTCCTGCGAGTCTAAATGAATGAGCTCTGGAATTGGTCCCATGATGAACTGTTAACCAATTTGTCTCAACTGGCACTTGAATGCAAAATTAGAAATGAAGGTCTTCTGGACTGGACTGTGGCTTATGGAAGAGCACTGAATGATTTATTCTCACTCATTTTCATTTTCTTCACTTTCCATGCTAAAATATTTTTACATGGTCAATAAATTATGAAGGCTGACATTAACAAGATGAACTGTAGATGAAAATATGTGAACCTGAATATTTATAAGAATGTGGAATTGATACTTTACTTTTTCTCAAACCAGCTCTGGACCTCCGTTATAGGCATCTAACTTAATTCAGATTAATTTAGTAACATGTCTTGGAGATTGATGAATCATGGGTCATTAATAATGGAAAAGGAGGGTCTGAAGTCTTTAGGACATTTTAAGGAAAGAAGGTGACACGGTTGAAATTAGTCTGAGGAGGCACTCTAACTCCCTTTTTGGTATCAAACCACTTAACTTGATGCTGACCTGTGACCATGCATGAGTTCTGATGTGCCAGTGATGTCTACTTATCATCCAAGGAATTGGGTTAACATTTGGCTGGGGTTGCTGAGGGCTGATATTGCAAGCCATCTCTATAGTGAAGGCATGTTCTAAGAAAAAAGGGAAGAAGTTTAATTCAGGCATAGTCATTTAGACATTGGAGGGAAACTAAAATGTTGCTCTTGAGGAAAAAAAAATGCTTGGGGAAACCAAAATATTGTAAAGGGATCAATAAGAGATGATTGTTTGGGGGCATATGACAAGTAATAGTGCTAGAAGCTAACATTTTGAACTTTACAATGTGCTATGTTTTGTACTCATTTTACTTTTTTTTAACTCTGAAAACTAAGAGATGGGCATGTCTTAGATCCTTTTTAATGTTTTGGTTATGGATTCTGTCTGGCATTTATAGCAATCACAGTAAATGTGGATCAAACCTCTGTCAAACACAAGGCTCCATCCTAAGTCTTCAAGCAGGTAGCAGTCAGGTGATTTCCAAAAGTTGGAAGAGAAAATCACTGCTAAACATTTCCTACTGTATTGATTTATACTTGAATTTTTGCATAAAATACTGAAAGCTCCATGTGTTTTTCAGTCCTGAAGGGAAAACCTAATATATTTCCTGGAATTCATTAGGATCTAAATATTGGCATTTTATTTCAGATGCCAACTTCCTGAGCTCAAAGGGAATTGACATGACCAGCCCTTGGATGGAGTGTATGAGATGCATGTGACCTCATAAACATTGAAATGAGAGATGATGAAGCTTATTTTTAGCAGAGTATTTAGAGGGGCCCCATGAGCTAATTTTCGCTTAGGGCTGCTCATGTAACAGTTGAAGATGTGCTAATAGGGCATGCTGCCAAGGTCTATGATTGTTGTTATTTAGCACTTTATTTTAGGAGCTTTAAACATCATCCAGAAATATTTATTAAGTGCATATATGTGCAGGGCAAGGCTGTCCGTGTGTTGGACAAAATTTGTAGATCTAAGAAGTGATTACTTTCAGCCTTCAGCACATGATGAGGAGTGAGGGCCACTATTCCCTATGCCCTGCATAGGAGAGAGCATGATTTGCTTAGTTCTTTCCACAAAAGATATCAGAGTTTTAAAAAGTTGGAATGAAGCCTTTTCAGCTCATGTTACGTTATCACACACTATATATTATATATTCAACACTGAGAAGTGAAAAATAACCTAGGTGGTTTAATGAGTATGGCAGGATATTCTGATTTAATGCATGTAGTGTGAACCCCATTCTTTGCTCTAGAAAAGGTTTTGGTGGGTGTAGTTTGGTGAGATTTGTTGGGTTATGTGAATAATTTTTCACTTTTCATTTCTCTTGTTGTTGTTGGATTTGCCATACTTAGAGAATTACCCTATATGTATAGATCCTATTTTGATTCTTTTGATCACAATGGGATAGAAATACCAAAATAACAAAAGACAGACTGCTCAAATAATTGTATATATCTTTATTTCTTTATCAAACTTAATGCTCTGCAATATCCAGATGGAATCCATGTTTCTTCCAGTCTTCTGCAGAACTGTGGAAATCCTCATTCATCAGAATGATCTGGAGTCCCAGAGCTAGTCAAGTTTCTTAATGTAAAGGATGAGGACAAAAAGCTATATCTTTGTTGTAGTGAATAATGCTACAGTGAACCTGGGAATGCAGACATCTCTTCAATATTCTGTTTTCATTTCCTTTGGAGAGATAACCAGAAGTGGGATTGTTAGATCATATGATAGGTCTATTTATGATTTATGATAGTTCTATTTATTCTCTATTGAGGATCCTCCATACTCTTTCCCAAAGTGGCTGCATCAATTTACATTCCCACCAGTGCACAAGAATTCTCTTTTCTGCTCATTCTTGCCAGCATTTCTTTTTTTAATTATAGTCACCAAAAAGGTATGAGTGGTAGATATCTTATTATGGTTTTGATTTGCATTTCTCTAATTATTAGTGATGCTGAGCATCTTTTCACATATCTGTTGACCATTTGCATATCTTCTTTGGAAAGAGATCTATTCAGTTCTTTTAGCCAATTTTTAATCGGATTTTTTGGTGGGTTTTTTTGTTTGTTTTTTGTCTTTATTTTTGTGTTTGGGTTGTATGAGTTCTTTATATATTTAGGATATTAATCTCATATCAGATTATTATTTCAAATATTTTCTCCCATTCTATAAGTTGCCTTTTCATTTTGTTGATGATTTCCTTTTCTGTGCAACAGCTTTTTAGTTTAATGTAGTCCCACTTCTTTATTTTTGGTTTTCTTGCCTTTGTCTTTGATGTCATAGCCAAAAACAGGTCACTAAAACCTGTGTCAAGGAGCTTAATCCTTTGTTTTCTTCCAGTATTTTATGATTTCAGGTTTTATGTTTAATTCTGAAATCTCTTTTAAGGTGATTTATATATAGGGTGTAAGCTAACAGTCATTTCATTCTTTTGCCTATGGCTGTCCAGTTTTCCCAACAATATTTGTTTGTTTGTTTAGTAAGGATTTTATTTTTTTTATTTGAGAGAGAGAGACACAGAACATGAGCATGAGCATGGGGGAGGAGGCAGAAGGAGAGGAAGAAGAAGACCCCCTGTTGAGCAAAGATCCCAATGTGGAGCTCGATTCCAAGATCCAGAGATCATGACCTGAGCCAAAATCAGGAGTTGAACACTTGAATGATGAGCCACCCAGGCGGCCTTACCAACAAAATTTATTTAAGAACTATCTTTCCCCACTGTCCATTTTCCTTTGTCATAAGTTAATTGACCATATGTGTTGGGGTTTATTTTTTTTTTAAGATTTTATTTATCTATTTGTTTATTTGAGAGAGGAAGAGAGCATGAGTGGGGGGAGGCACAGATGGAGAGGTAGAGAGAGAATCTCAAACATACTCTGCACTGAGCATGGAGCCGGATGTGGGGCTTGATCTCACAACCCTGAGATCATGCCTGGAATCAAAATCAAGAGTTGAACACTTGATCAACTGAGCCACCCATGTGCCTCTCTTGATTTATTTATGGTCTTTCTATTCTGTTCCATTGATCTATGTGTTTGTTTTCTTGCCGATACCATACTGCTTTAATTACTATAGGTTTGTAATGCCGTCTAAAATCAGAAAATAGTATGTTCCAACTTTGTCCTTCTAAAGATTAGTTTGGCTATTCTGAGTCTTTTGTGATTCCATACAAATTTTAGGATCTTTATTTTTTTTAATTAATTTTTTTTTAAAGTCTTTATTCATGTCAGAGAGAGAACACAAGCAGGGGAGGAACAGGGAGAAGGAGAAGCAAGCTCACTGCTAAGCAAGGGGCCCAATCTTGGACTCAATCCCAGGACCCTAAGGTCATGACCTGAGCCCAAGACAGATTCTTAACCAACTGAGCCACCCAGCCATCCCAAATTTTAGGATTTTTAAAATTTCTGTGAAAAATGCCATTGGAATTTTGATAGGGACTGCATTGAATCTGTGGATTGCTTTGGGGAGTAGGTACATTTTAACAATATCAATCGTTCTAGTTCATAAACGCAGAATATTTTTTTATTTATTTGTGTACTTAATTTCATTTATCGATGTCTTATAGTTTTCCATATACAGTGCACCTTTTTGGTTAAATTTATTCCTAGGTATTTAATTCTTTTTGAGGCAATATTAAGTGGTATTTCTAAATTCTTCTCTCTGATAGTTTGTTGTTAGTATATAGAAAAACAGATGAGTTTTGTTTATTGGTTTTATATCCTGATACTTACCTGAACACGCTATCTTCTTCTTTTTTTTAATTCATTTTTTTTAAAGATTTTATTTATTTGACAGAGAGAAACACAGCTAGAGAGGGAACGCAAGCAGAGGGACTGAAAGAGGGAGAAGCAAGCTTCCCACTGACCAGGAAGCCCGATGTGGGGCTCGATCCCGGGTCTCCAGGATCATGACTTGAGCTGAAAGCAGTCACTCAACCAACTGAGCCATCCAGGTGCCCCTGAACACGCTATCTTCTTAAGGTGTATAGAAAGTAGATATTTTGAAATTTTAATTTCAAGTGTTTTATTCTAATCTAGATCTTGATGTGTTCTGGTAAAGAATTTTAGGTTGAGAGTAATTTTTCTTCTGTTTTATGATTCTGTGGTCTTGAGGTTTTTTTTTTTTTTAATATTTTATTTATTTATTTGAGAGAGAGAACACAAGCATGGGAAGGGGAAGGAGCAGAAGGAGAAGGTGAGGGAGAAGCAGACTCCTTGATGAGCAGGGAGCCTGACATGGGGCTAGATCCTAGGACCCTGAGATCATGATCTCAGCTGGAGGAAGATGCTTAGCTGACTGAGTCACCCAGGTGCCCCTTGTTTTGTTGGTTCTTTTGGACATGAGTTTTATCTGAATATACATTTTTAAAGGCATTATCTAATATCTTCTGGTACCTTGTTGCTGCTTATGAGAATTCGTAGTTTTCTTTTGTTTATCTCTGGAAGTTTTCAGGATCTTTATTTTTGGTGCTCTGAAATTTCACAAAATGAAAATAAGGGAAGGAGAAGAGCAATGTTTAGCTTCTGAGAGTTCTGTGCCATGGGGTTATGGAAGGTTAAAGACACCATACACAGAATTTAAATCAGTACCCTTCTCTTTAGCTCCAAGTCCCAGTCACAAGCCTCTCCAGAGTTCCAGAGGAACATGGACTTGCGTTCCCGCTGTCTCTCTGTGTACTCTGTGCTGTCAGTTCACCTACTCCATGTACTCAGATACCACTTCTCTATTTTCTGTTTTCCAAAAATTTTATTGACAGGTTTCAGCTGTTCATGACTTTTATACCACTCCTCTGTCCTTGTAGTATTATTCTGTTGCATTTTTTTTTAAAATTGCTTTGCTGTTATTTATCAGAATCTCAAAGACTAAGGATATTAGCATGTGGCTTCTCTATAGTATTGATACAAAAGTCTCAAAGGGGCTTCTATTTACCTAATAGTGGAAACCTAGGGTACTGTGTTGAGAAGGATTATAAAATAGTGTCTGGGTGATATGATGTAGAGCATAGGAAGGGAGAAGAGTGATATCCCTGCAATGTAGGTCTGTCTCTATATGCATCACAATATATACAAAAAGTAGAACATAAGAATACATTTCTGTAGAGGATCTATGTAAAAAGAAAACTTGCAGCTGTTATGGATTCAAAAATAATTAAGGACACAGAATCTCTAAAAATTTATACCTTTTTATAGTATCTGTATTTATCATAGAGACAGATAAACTCAGTGAGCCATCAGAAAATTTATAGGTACATTTGTAGCTTTAAATAGTTCATTTTATGTTAAAGAACATGGGGTTATAGAATTTGTGATTGTCCCCAGAATTTATACAAGCTTAAAAAATAAATACAGTTGACCCCCAAACAACATGGATTTGAACTCCATGAGTTCACTTATATGTGGATTTTTTCCAATACATACAGTACTGTAAATGTGTTTTCTCTTCCTGATGATTTTCTTAACACTTTCTTTTCTCTAGCTCACTTTACTGTAAAATATAGTATATAATATATATAACATACAAAATATGAATTAATGGACAGCTTATGTTATTGGCAAGGTTTCCAGTTAACATTAGCTATTAGTAATTAAATTAGGGGGGAATTGAAACTTACGCAGATTTTCAACAGTGTGAGAAATCAATGTCCCTTACCCCCCATATTTTTAAAAGCCAACACTAGATTCAAGAAGGGTTTAGATAAATTTATAAATTCCACAATTTATATAAATATAGCAGTGAATGAAGGAAATTGGGAGATATTTACTGATTTATTTACTTCTAAGATAAAAGAACTTACCACTACTGAAAAAAATGTGTCAGTTTGATAGGAATGGGCTTAATCAGCATTGCACTTACTATGTAATCACTATCCAAAGCTATTCAACTTCTCAAAGCATTTTATACCCAAGTAGAAAATTATACAAGTTTCACAGTGATCTTAAGAAACTGTATGATAATAGAACAAACACTGAAATGAGTTAAAGACCTGGATTTCAGTATTGGATAAGCAGATAACTCCTTGAAAGCCCGAGTTACTCATTTGGACTTCTCAGCAGGACCTCATCTTTAATGAGTGATGGGACTGCTACACTTCTAAGACTCTGTTAATTTAGGAAAATCAGACATCCCATCTTTCTTGCTCCACAGGCTGAATACCTCCTAGCTAAAAGGCCTACATCACTTAGCATATATCAAAGTACTGCTAAATTTGCGAAAGTTACCAAATGCCCCACTATACTTATTACAGTCACTTCTTTATTACCCATGTTAACAGATGAAAAAAAAAATAGAGAATAATCTTTTTTAAGCAGATGGGCTTTAAAAAATGTGCTTGGCTTGAAATAGCATTACACTTAGTAGTATTTTTATGAGAATTTTCTTTCCAGGTTGTATTTTACTTTGGCTAATATAAAAGTTGGTGGATGTTTCTTGCAAACAAATGGCTTCACATTTGGAGAAGGCAGATTTAGAATGAACTCGATATGAAATGTTTTACATTTGCTATTAATAATCCCCTGAGAGAATGAGCTGCCCCTGGATAAAATTAATAATAACAATACCTATGCTTTGTAACAATTTGTGGTGGTTTTAAAAGATGTCTGCAATTCTTTGACATTCCTTCTATGAAGAGAGGGAGGCTATGTCCCATGTAGGAACCCGGAGAGGATTTGGTAACTGTCTTAATGAAAACAGTGAAGGAGAAGTAATGCTTTGTAACTCTGGGGTTTAGGTTAGAAATGGCTGTGCCTCTTCTGCTAACTTAGCTTAGGAAACTAACTGTTGGAGCTTAAGCTCCCAGGTAGTTTCCTTAGGATACTAACTGTTGGAGTTTAAGCTCCCACGTAGGAAGCCTGGCTATCCCAAGGCTGCCTTGTGGAGCATCTACATGGAGTGATGACATATGGAAAGAAATAACCCCATCTCCTCCACTTACCAGATGTTTGATTCATTCCAGCCCAGGCACTGTGCAGGAAGACGCTTTAGAGGTGAGCCAAGTCCTGGTCACTGTCTGACTTCAACTCCATGACAGACCCTGAGGAAAAGATTGTCTGACTGGGTCTTATCATTCCAATTTTAGTATATGTGCTGCTAAAGCCAGCCGACTGGGTCTTCTCAAAACCCAGATTCATTATCAAAGTAATTAGTGGTTATTGGTTATTGTTCGAAGTCATTGTTTTTGGTCTGCTTTTCTGCAGCAATAAGTAACTAGAACACATTTTTAAAAATCACTTTTATCTCCCAAATTTCCCTGGGCAGCCAACCCTATATTCCTGTTTCATAGACAAGGAAACTGAGAGTCAGAGAAATGAAACGGATAGGTCTAATCCAAGTTCCCTTTTCCACCAATGAGGAAATGAGGATCAGAGAGGTGAGGTGACTCACAAAACCCACATAGCCTGTCAGGGAAAGGGCCAAGACTCCTTCCAGTCCCCTTTCCAATAAATAGCTATATGTAGGTTCCCTGATCCACACCAACTAGACTTGCTTTCCATTCAGGGAAGTAGAAGTAGCCAGGATCCTTTCCACTTTCAGTATGTGTTGTCCTTGGATCTGTAGAAATAGTATAAAGAGCATAGGACTTTTGGTGACAGAAGGATTTCGTTTCAAATCAACATGCTGGCTGTGTGCTCACAGTTAAGTTCTTTAACTTCTCTGAACCACATCTTCAGCATATGTAAAATGGGAATCAAAGTGCTTCCTCCAGATTATTGGTAGGAAAACAAGATACTAATGAATATAAATTGTTTGACACAATGTAAGTACCCAATAGATGCATCTCATAGAAAGTTTCTTGTAATTTTTCATTATCATTTTAATATTTCCCAGAAAATCTAAAATGATAAACTTGATAATATCATAATATAATGATAATAGCAAACCATAGTTTAGCTTACAGAATCTTCACAGTCAACACATGACACAGGTAATATTCATATTTTTAGATGAGGAAACAGACATGGAGAGGTTAAGTAATGCGCCAGTATTAGTTAGGGTTTGAATCCTGGCAGACTAGGAGGGGAGGAAAAAGTGATCTCTTAGAATGTTGGTAAAGTGTATTTTGTTCCTATTTGACCTCCCAGTAAAGCCCTTTAGGGGAATAAAACTAAGTGTAGTACGCCTGATAACAGCCAAGTTTTTCACCAAGCCAGATCATTTCCCAATCTTGCTAGAAAGTAAATTAGATTCTATGTAATTGCATCTAATGTTAATGTTGTCTGAGCCAAAGTCTTTCTGGGATGTCTGGGATGTCGTTGTCTGAAGTCTTCAGTGTAATTTTTGTGCTCCAGATAAAGGCTTCTAACTTGAAATGTGCCTGCTATCATGATGCAATGAGGCATGTTTGCAAAATGAAGAGCAAAATACCACAATTAGGGACTATTTCAGGCTCAGGGTGAACCTGAAATGTCTGGTTGAATTGCACTATAATTTTGAGATTCATGATTCAAGATTTTGTAATTATTTCTCTTTATTGTAATGTTACAACTATCTAGTGCATGTGGATTATATTACTTTTTTTGTTTTTACATCATAGAAAGCTTTGTTATTGGTCAACAGTTGTGTTGTTCTTTAGTACATAATGTAATACAGTTATTACGCTAGTACACATTTCTAATACAAAAGTATTTTGTAAAGTTGCATGTTGTCACAAAATGATTCTAATACTTTTGATCATTTCTCTTAGCAGCTCACTAAGTATTGCTCTCTGGGGAAGAGTCAGGGGAAATATGTTATATGTTAAAGCTCAAAGACACTTTACCCACAAGTTCTTGATTTATTCAGAACTCTATAATGATAGTCAACTCATGCTCTATACTTTCTCTTTTGCCCTCCACAAACATCTTGAGTCCCTTCCTTATTATTCCCTGGAGCTCATATAATAAATAAGAATGCATTGCTTAACTAATACAGTGACATGTATGCTTTTGATTCAGTAAAAGGGAGCTGATCACTTAGCATGTTTGTGAATCCAGGCCAGCCTTTCACTTTGATAGAAACAGTTCGTGCTTACATGATATCATCTGAGAGTGCTGCAAGGTTAAGTATCTACTCTACTCTAACTTTTTTCCCAATTTTGGTAGCCATGTTTAAAAGCTTATTAATGGAGATGACTCTATAATTTTAATAACACAAACATATAGAAATGAAGGCTAAAATAACTTAAATATACAGCCAAGCAAGCAATTAAAACAACCTGTACATGCTCCAATTAGGAGTGAATAGTAAGGGTGCCTGGGTGCCTCAATTAGTTAAGCTTCTGCCTCAACTCAGGTCATGATCCCAGGATCCTCGGATCCAGCCCCATAAGCCCTGCAACGGGCTCCCTGTTCAGTGGGCAGCCTGCTTCTCCCTCTGTCTCTGCAGCTCCCCCTACTTGTGCTCTGTCTATATCATATAAATAAATAATATCTTCAAAAAAGAAAACAAAGAGTGAACAGTAGCCATAAGGATACTCTTGTAAACCCATAAAGCCATGGACCAGGACTTAGCACCTAGATAAAGGACCTAAAATCTACTCATGAAAAAAAGAAAAAACAAAAAACTGGAGTCTACACAAGCTATCCATTGTGGGGGTAGAGAAATAACACAACAAAAGCAAGAATTTGCAGCCTAAGAACCTGAGAAGTCAGAACTACACAAAAGACCCTATAAATAAATATATTTAAAATGATTAAAGAGAAAAAGACATGGGGGTTTTTATGAAATTACCAAGAACTATAAGATAAGAACAAGATTATTTGAAAAAGGAAACTTTAGGAATTAAGAAAATTAAAAAACTAAAATTTAGGAATTCAAAATCATTGAAATTTAATAGTTAATCACCATTCTACGCAGAAAGTATTATTACCATCCTGTTCATAGAATGGATGAAGAAATTGAGGTTCAAAAGTTAAATAATTTACCCAAGTATACATAACTTATAAGTGGTGAAGTGAACTTGAACTCAAGTCTCTCCGACTTCAAAGTGTATGTTTTAACGATTACACCATACTACCTAACTAAAGTATGACTTCTATAGCTATTATTAGGGTATGCATATATATGTATGTATGTACATTTATCTATAGAAACATATTAAACATATATGTATGCCAACACAGGGATATAGTAATGCTAACTGGGGTGAATTATTGCAGTTACTTTATTGTGATTTTATCCATACCTATAATTTTCCACATTAAACATTATGATAGAGTAATAATAAACACACCTTATATCTTTCTTTGGTAAATACATTAGAAGAGGCAAAGAAAATGTGAACAAGACAAAATAAACCTTGATAAGGGTAAAAGCAGATTAGACTCAGCTAAAGAGAAAATGTGTAGCATGAAAAATAAATCAAAGAAATTACCTATAATTCAACAGAAAGAAAAGTTATATATTCTATTTATGGTTTTTAGTCCTTATATTTGTAACATGAATACCTGATGTTATATAATCTGAAGTTAATATCTTTACCTCTTCAAAACAAGTTCCAAGTTTTGACTCTGATCATTTTTTTATTTCAAATATAATTTTTGCTAATAATTTATTTCCAACCTCTTTGTATGACTCCATTATTACCAGTATTAAATTTCTTAATACAGTAAGGGCTTGTTTAGAGTTACTCACTGTTTTTTATGTCTTGAGTTTCCATCTTTTTAAAATATACTGATTGTTATTCCATGACAGTGTAACAGATTACTATGAACTTAGTGGTCTAAAATGACATACAAGGGCACCTGGGTGGCTCAGATGGTTAAACATCTGCCTTCTGCTCAGGTCATGACCCAGGGATCCTGGGATCAAGCCCCATGTTGGGCTTCTGGCTCAGCAGGGAACTTGCTTCTTCCTCTAGCAGAGAGAGCACACTGCTTGTGCTCTCTCTTTCTCTCAAATAAATAAAATCTTTAAAAAAAATTAGAACAGCATACATCTTTTACTGTTTCAGTAGATTAGGAGTACCAATACAGATCAAAGCTTGGGCTTCTGTTCAGTTTTGTTACAAAATTGAAATCAGGGATGCACTATTTTCTGGAGGGTCTAGGAAAGAATCTGCTTCTAAATTCATTCATTATATTGTCAGATTTCAGTTCTTTGTGGTTACAGAATTTAGATTCCAATTCTACTGGATGTTGACCAAGGGTCACTCTTATCCCCTTGCTGCTGTCCACAGTCCTTTGCCATGTGGCCTTCTCTATAAACCCTCACAAACTTTGACTCTTTCCACTGTCTCTGTTTGCTAAGCCCAGATTTAAATGGCTTATGTGATACTCCCCCTATTTTAAGATGAACTGATTTTGAAAGGTCAATATATCAGGCAAAATCTTTTTACAGCAGTACCTAGATTATAGTTTGATTGGTATGTTTACAACAGGGAGAGTAAGTGTCATGGACCATCTTAGAATTTTGCCTTATATAAACTTAAAGATGTTTTAAAGGAGAAATTATAAATAGTAAAATCAGTTATAGGGCATGCTCAGTGAATCACTACCGACACCATTAAGGGTTAAACAATGAGAGGTTTATTATAGCTGGCCAGCAGCCATGGGCTAGAGTCCAGTCTCTGCAAGGGCCCCCAACCCTAGGGTGGTCTGGGTTTTTAAAGAAATGAAACATATCCTGGTGGGCATGTCTCCAAAGAAATGAAACAAATTTTGGTGGGTTTGTCTCCAAAGAAATGAAACAAATTTTGGTGGGTATGTCTCCAAAGAAACAAAACATATCCTGGTGGGTATGTCTCCAAAGGAACAGAATATATCCAAGTGGACATGTCTCCATTCAATAGCAAAGTGACAGCAGTAAGCTTATTCTTTTACAGAAGCGAGAGTAGCTGGTTATGCATGATAATGCAGTGGGGTGATTTATTATAGCTTTGTAATGGGCCAGGGCCAGTTGGGTGCTTTCTAGCTCTGAGTTCTGGAAAATGTTTATATTGTTGGGCTCACCTAGGGTCAGATGTCTTAGTTAGCCTCACAACTGCCATTTTGGGTATCTGGTGACCACTTAACAAATCTATAATATTTTTTGTCTTGAAATCTTTATATTACTTCAGTTCTTATTTAAATACTTTATATAACATAACTTCTTACTTGAATGGTTGTTTAGCTGGATATAAAATTCTATGTTGACAGTACTTTTCTCTCAGGTGGAAAATATTATTCCATTGTCTTCTGATTTCTGTTGTTGCCAAGTCTGCTGTCAGTTGCATTTTCAATATTTGTAGGCAAACTGTCCTTTTTTTAAGAGTCTTTTTTTCCTTTAAATTTCTTTTAGTTTTTGATGTCCTGCAATTTCTCTAGGTCTATATAGTGTAGGTTTACTTTTATTTATTTTGCTTCTTACTTTCTGAGTCTGAGGATTCATCTCATTTTGGAAAATTCTCATTCTCTAAAAATTCCCTGTCTTTCCTTTTTTTTTCTGAAACACTTACTAAACTTAGGTTGTAGCTTCTCATTCTGTCCTCCAAGTATCCTTATTCTGCTTTTAAATTTTCTATCTCTTTAACTCAGTGGAGTGGATTCTGAATAAATTGATAGGTTCTTATTAATTCTCTTTTCCACTGTATTTAATATATATTTAATACAGCCATTGACTTGTTAATTTTAATGGTGCCCTCTTTCATTTCTGGTCATTTTCTTTGGTTCTTTTTAAAATCTCACTGGTATTTTTTTCAGTTTCTCTTTTTCCCCTCTTCACTTCTTTATATACTAATTTTTAAAAACATGTGAATTTATCATTATTTGCCAATTAATATAGAAATAATTGTTTTAGGCAAGAATCATCAATAGATTCTGAAATTAGTGAGTGAATGTTTGAGAAGACTTTGGATATTTACATAGTTTCAAAATATCTCCCCACATGAAATTTATTAATTATGAAGGAGAAATGGCAACTTTATAGTTAAGAAACCTGGCCCACATTACTTAGTACTTAAAGTTCACATCCACAATAGTAGGGAAAGTAGACATAATTTGCTTCCTGATATGATGCAATATTACCTCTGTGGCCTACCTGCCAAAAATGCCCATCCTGAATCTAATCATAAGCTATGTTCCCCATCAATTGTAATTTCCATTTTGAGAGCTGTGAAGTTCTACTAATTTATAATGATGTGATATATATTATGGGCTTATTCAGAACACAGAATTTGGAGTGATATGGACCAGATTTTCAAATCTTGAGCCATCATCCCTTTGAAGATATAGAGTTGAAGCTGAAATGGCTGGGAAAGAGGATTACTCTGGAGATAGTTGTTGGTATGTTTTGTATTTCCACTCCTCTGGGGTAAAAGATTACTCCCTCCTCCCTATTAATCTAAATAGGAAAGAGGACTTCAACGGAATTACTTGATGGGGTTGACTTATTCTCCTGCAGTCTGGAATCATAAGAATGGCAAGAGAACCTGGAGATAGACTGGCTCAGTAAAGTAGAGCAGAGTGAAAGAGGACTGTCTTGGGAATAAAAACTCTTTCACCAAAAGCATGACAGGACAAGGATGGATGAGTTTTTCCTGTGGATCAGATATAGGCCGCATGGGAAAGAGGCAATATGGAGCTACTTTGAGTACACCCTCCACCCAAAAGAAACTGCATGGATGGAGGCATAAGCCCATTGATAGAGAAGACTGTCACATGTTCAGAGGCTGACAGAAGAATTTTAAGCAGCCAGCAAGCAACAAGCAACAAGAAAGCATTAAGAAAGTTACAATTGGAGAGATCCATTGGGGATATCATTGAAGAACATGCAGAAGCAACCCATTAGAGGAAGAACCAGCATTGACACATGCCACACTCACAGGGTTCCATCAACCTCCAACCTCAATGGAGCCAGAGAAGGCCTAAAAATAGTGAAAGGAGGAGAAAAATAGAGAGAAAAGCCAAGAGTTCCCTCCCACCATTAGAGACTTCTAGACCTAGAGCAATAGCAAGCTGGGGTCTCAGGGTAAGATTAGGTCTAGTTGTAGTAATAATAAGAAGGAGCAGTGAGTATGACATTTTTAGTAATGTGAGGAGACTCTGATTATGCATAAAAATGACTTGCATTACCTGAGTATACTGGAACAGTTCTGCCAAGATACTACCCACACAGTAAGTTTAAAGAGATACCAGTGAACAAGAATAAGTCATTTTATTTGGTTTGTTGTTATTTTTGTTCATATGAATTTAGCTTATTAAGTACCTAGATTTCATCTACAACTTGTCCCAGGTTATATGGTAATTAGCAGAACAGAAACAAATTCAGGCACTATTTATACTCTATGATAATGACTTTCTTTGAATAAAAAGAGTACATGAGAAAGAAAGAGAATATTTGTTATTTATTTGCATAATTAGAAAGCTCAGTTACATCTCTGGATAATTTTTGGCCCAAAGGATAAGCACATGCAAATGCTCGATCCACAAAATCTTCTCTCTAAGAAGGATAAGCCAAGTCTTGGCTGGCTTGGGTATGGAATTCCCCCAGACATGAGGCCAAGACTTTGAGAGGCCTGGATTTCTCTGGGGAGCTAATACTCACGGAGAGAGCAGATGGTTTCCAAAGTAAAACCTAGAGAGAGTTCCCCAAAGGGGACTGGATCTTAGGTTTTTGGCAGAGAAGAGGTTGTTTCACTGGTAGAGTGAAAGCATCCCACCTCCCCAATTCCTCTCCTCTCCATACACACACTTGTAGAACATTTTCTCCACAATGACAACACACAGAACGGTGTTCACGACTATAGGATGATCAGATCTTCCTGTTGAATGCAGTGGGCTTTTCAAACAGATTATGAGGAGCCTGTGTTTTGTCGATAAACTTCTAGTAAGACCCAGAGGGAAACCAGAACACAGACTTGGGATTTAAGGCTGTAGCCTAGCTAGTGACAGGAACCAGACCTGGGCCGCCCTTCACTGTGGAGGGGCTGGCAAGGAAGGGGGGAGGGGAAACCAGGTGCAGAACGGGAAGGGGATTTCATGTAGGATCTGCTTTCAGCTCTGCCTCAGATGGAAATGTCACTCTCACTGGAAACCATGTTAATGAATGACAATCAAAGCATAGAGGGTGCACTGTTTTATAAGACAGAATTTGTTTCCCAGAGCTGCTGGCCCAACTATTGCATGACATTTGTGTTTTAACGTAATACGGCTCCAATGTATTATGAATGGCAGGACACAAGGCAGAAATTAAATGTAAGTTTTCTACACAAAATTTGCCATCTGAGCACTTCGTCAGCTCTAAAGCTCTGAAAACAAGCACGTAAGTTTCTTTCAAGCAAACTATATGAAGCCTACTAGAAGACTCAACATTGATAGGAAATTTTAAAGTTGGGTTTATTGTTCCACCACTTCCTTTTTTATAAAAGTTACATACCTGCCTCACTATTCACACCCTCCCCCCAAAAAAACCTGCAAGAAATATTTATTTATTTGTAGATATTAGGAAAGGAGGAAAAGAAAACTAATTTAAAAAGTGTTCTTTTTGTTTGAAATTTTAAAATATTTGGGGCGCCTGAGTGGCTCAGTTGGTTGAGCGACTGCCTTCAGCTCAGGTCATGATCCTGGAGACCTGGGATTGAGCCCCACATCGGGCTCCCTGCTCAGTGGGAAGCCCGCTTCTCCCTCTCTCACTCCACCTGCTTGTGTTCCCTCTCTCTCTGTGTTTCTGTCAAATAAACAAATAAAATCTTTAGAAAAAAAAAGAAATTTTAAAATATTCTTCAAGAATACATTATTCATAGCACTCAGCCTTAGTTATTTGGACATAACTTGTTAGAGGTTCAATATTTAACTTAAAAAATTAGCAAAAGAAGTATTAAATTATGACATAGAAATTATTATAATAAACTAGAATAATAAAAAATTCTTTCTTTGAATAATGACCCCAAATATGTAACCTGCTTAATTTCTCTATACACTCCTTCATTTTCTGCATAAAATACAAAAAGCACCACCTGTAAGAAATATTGACCATAAGTTCATCTTTTTTTGCATGTCCAGTTCTGCCTTCATTATTAATGTTGACAGATGATAATCTTTTAGTTTATGTAGGTTTGAAATATTTAAAACAGGAGGCATGATGGGGAGGTAGAGTTAGGGCAATTTTACTGAAATGTCATTCCCTTTCAGACCTGAACTTGGTATGAATGGCACATAAAAATAACTATGTATCTGGGCCACAGAATAGTAAATGTGAAATCTATTGTTTTTCTTTCTCTTCCTCTCTCAGTAATTTTTCAAGGATATCTGCTATTAGTGGAGTGGCCTCCTGTAATTATAGGAGAAATCAGAACAAGTTGTATTCTGATCTAAGAAAATACCTGATGAGAATATAAATAATTTTAATATGTTAAAAGATACATGATCTATACTTTATATTATATAATTAGAATGTTATAAATGTGATAAATGCAAGATAAATTGCAAGATAAATTAAATGTTGTGCCATAAACAAGTCTCAGTAAAGTTTACAGATCAAAATTATGTAGACTGTATTCTCTGACAATAAGTCAAGTATTTATAAATAGTAAAAATAATAATAAGTATTTAGGAAAACACCAAGTATGTTGAAAATAAACCACCAGAAATTATAATTGCTTTGCACTGAATGTAAACAAAAAATACAACATATTAAAATTTTTTAGATACAACCAAAGCAGTATTTAGAGGAAAACATCACTTCAAATGCTTATATTTAAAAAGAAGATTTAAAGTTGATGACCTAAAATTCCCTATAAGAAGCCAGATGAAAACTAATAAAGTAAACCCAAAGAATAGAGTGAAGGAAGAAATGAAGAAAAATAATCAACAAAATGAAAATAAAGCATAGAAAAAATCAACAGAGCCAAAAGGTGATTCTTCATAAACATCAGAAAAATTGACAAATCTCTACCTAGAATGGCCAAAATAAAAGAGAACATAATTTATCAATATCAGGAATGAAAAAGATTATTACCATGGATCCTGAAGACATTAAAAAGATAAGTGAGTATATGAATAACTTCATTGCAACAAATTTTATAATTTATAAAATGTTTCATGAATGATCAACTTACTAATACTGGCACAAGGAACAAGTGGAAAATTTGAATGGATTTTTATGTATTTAATCAATTGAATTTATTATAAAAATCTTTCCCCAAAAGAAAATTCTGACCCAAGATTGCTTCACTGGTGAACTCTATCAAACACTTAAAGGGAGTAATAAGTCCAGTCTTACCTTACACAGCATTTTCAGAAAATATAGGATGGACGATCAGTACCCAACTAACTCATGAGATCAGCATAATACCATAACTTGCCAAGATATTACAAAAAGCTGGAAATTATAGGCCAATATTTCTCAATAATACAGATGTAAAAACGTTTAACAAAGCATTAGCAAAAACAAACAAAAATATTAGCAAAAGAAAATTCAGCAATATTTTAAGAAGACAGTACATTGCAATTAAATAGCATTATCCCAGAAGGAATTCAAGGTTTTACGTTTAGAAATCAATCACTGAAATTAATCAAATGAACAGAATGGAGGAGAAAAAGCCCACATGATTACTTTGAGATTTTCAGTAAAAGCATCAATGCTCATTCATGATAAAAACCCTTAGCAAAATAGGAAAGAAAGGAACTTCCTTAAACTGCTTTAAAGGGCATTTCTCCCCTGAAAATGAGACAAACAAGGATACCCACTTTCCACACTTCTATTCCACATTGTACTAGAGGCATCAGATTTTCAATAAGGCAGGGAAAAGATTTTAAAGACATTAAGCACAGAAAAAAAGACATAAAACTCTTGTGATTCACAGTTGATATGCTATTAATGTAGAAAATATTAATAAATCTATAGAACAGTTACTAAAAGTAATAAATGAATTTAACAAGTTCAAAGGATAGTAGATTAACATACAAAAATAAAAAGCATATAAAATAAGTATATAAATATATATATATAATAAATAATGGGGATGAAAGGTACGGATAGTGAATATTGTCAGTGCTATTGTAATAGCGTTGTATGGTAACATATGGTGGCTACACTTGTGAGCATAGCATATGTGTAGAGTTGTCAAATCACTACGTCCTACCCTTGAAACTAATATAACATTGTACGTTAATTATACTTCAAAACAACATTTTCTTTTCTTCTAGCTTTATTGAGATATAATTGACATGTAATACTATTTAAATGTAAAGTGTACAGCATGTTGACTTGATTTATTGTGAAGTGATTATCCACAGTATGTTTAGTTAATATCCATCATCTCATTTATATACAATAAATAAATTAAGTAATTTTAAAAATGAATTCTTATATAATAACAGCTATTGGAAATAAAATATAAAAATTTTTATTTATAATTATGCCAAAAAACAATATATCAAGTAATAAATCTAACAGATGTTCAAGTCCTATATACTAAAACCAACAAAACACCACTGTGAGAAGTTAATGAAGGCCTATAAATGGAGAGATATATTTTTGAATTGGAAGACTCGATACAGTATTGCAGATCTGCCAAAATTGATCAATAGACTCAAAGCAATTCTATTCTAGTAGCTTTGTTGTAGCAACTGATTGATTCTAAAATTCATATGAAAGTACAAAGACCCTTGAATAACCAAAGCAGTTTTTTGAGACTATCACATGGTTTTTATATTTTCTCTTCTGGATGAGAAGAATGAATATTAAATCTTCTTTAAATGTGTGGTAAATTAACTCCTGAATTTTTTGTTTGTAGGATGTGTTTTCATTACTGATTCAATTCCACTGCTAATAATTGGTCTGTTCAAATTTTATGGTTTCTTCCTCCTTCAGTTTTGGAAGGTTATATGTTTCTAGAAATGTATCTATTTCTTCTATATTGTTTAATTCAATGACATATAATTTTTAATAATATTCTCTTATAATTTTTTGTATTTCTGTGGTGTTAGTTATTATTTCTCCTCCTTTGTTTCTGATTTGATTTGAGTTCCCTCTTTTTTTTTATGAATCTAACTAAAGATTTATCAATTTTGTTGATTTTTCAAAGAACCTGTTCGTGGTTTCATTGAACTGTCCTACTGTTTTTGTTTTTTTGTTTTTTTGTTTGTTTGTTTCTATTGTGTTTATTTCTATCTAGTCTTTATTGTTTTCTCCCATCTACTTTTTGGGGGCTTTGTTTGTTATTCTTTTTCTATGTCTTTTAGGTGTAAATTTAGATTGTTTGATATTTTTCTTATTTCTTGAGGTAGGCCTGTATTGCTATAAACTTACCTCTTAGAACAGCTTTTGCTTCATCCCAAAGATATTGGACCATTTTATTTCTCATTTCATGTGTCTCCACATATTTTTACATTCCTTCTTTGATTTCTTGGTTGACTCATTCATTATTTAGTAGCATGTTATTTAGTCTCCATATATTTGTCTTCTTTCCAGATTTTTTCTTATGATTGATTTCTACTTTTACAATGTTGTGACTAGAAAAGATACATGATATGATTTCAATCTTTTTTTATTTATTGAGATTTATTTTGTGGCCTAACATAAAATCTACCCTGGAGAAAGTCCCATGTGCACTTGAAAACAATGTGTAATCTGCTGTTTTGGGATGGAATGTTCTGAGCATATCTGTTAGAGCCATCTGGTCTAATGAGTCACTCAAAGCTACTGTTTTCTTGTTGCTTTTCTCTCTGGATGATCTATCCATTGATGTAGACAAGGTGTTAAATCCCCTACTGTTATTGCATTATTGTCAATTTCTTCCCTAATCTTTGTTAATAGTTGCTTTATGTATTTAGGTGTTTCCATGTTTGGTACATAGATATTTATAATTGATATAGGCATATAAAATTGTCAATGAAACCAATTTAAAAAAAAAGCTTTTATAGAATTTCAGGACTTTCAACAGCACTGTTTAATAAAATTTTCTATGATAGTTGGCATGTTCTATAATAGTGTACTACAGTGTGTAGTAGTCACTAGTTATATGTGGCTGTTAAGCATTTTAAATGTGCCCCTGCACCTAAAGAAATACATCAACATATATATATAGTCAACTGATTTTCAACAAAGGAGCCTAGGCAATTCAATGGAGGAACGGAAAGACTTTTCAACAAATGGTGCTGGATTGACTCAATAACTTCAAGGGGGGAAAAGAGTATTGACATAAATCTCTAGAATTTCTAGAATAAAATAGAAAATATTTGTGCTCTGGCATTGCAAGGCTTATTAGAGAAGACAAAGAAATACAAAACATAAAAGAAAAGAAAATGCAATAAATTGTACTTCATCAGAATGTAAAACATTTGCTCTTTGAAAAGTATCACAAAGAAACAAAAAGGCAAACCACAAACTGGTAGACCCAATAAGCATGGGCAAATATTTAAACAAGTATTTCATCAACAAAACATCATAATAATACTAATATTTATTTAACATAGCACTTATGTGACAGACACTGTCAAGTGGTTTACCTTTATTAATTAACATAATAAACTTAATGTAGTATTAAATTGTAGAGGTTCCTCTGATCCAATCTTTACTAGCTTTGTAAGTTTGGGTTTGTTTCCTAATTGCTCAGTTGCACAGATCCCTCATCAGTAAATGAGGATAATAATAGTATCTACCTCATAGGAGTACTGGGAGGATTAATGATACAATACATGCTTTGTGCTTAGAAGGATGCTTAGCATTTGGTAAGAGCTCAGTAATGTAAGCCGTTTCTATTTTCTTTGGGATAAGGCAATGTTGTTTAAAACCTGAGATGAACACTGACTGATGCTTTTACTTACTTATTTGTCATATAGGTATATATTTATATCAGTCCTATCTAATTCATTAGTTTGTTCATTTATTTATTCACTCATGCACCATTATTTTATTTACATTATTAAAAAGAATTTCAGTAAGAATAGAATTCCAGGAGGCTAGAATAGAAGTAGAAAGACCTATTAGAAGCCTTCTGTAGGAATCCAGCTGATAGATGATGGTGGCTTAGAATAGGACATTAATAGAGGAAATGAAGAAAACAGATGAAACTGACATATGTTTTGAAGTTATTTAAAGTCAATTATTTTAAGAGATGATGCTATAGACAGCCTTAATCTCCAATGGGGTAGGATCTTTAGAAAGTTCTTAAGGTTAAATGAGGACATAAGGGTGTGGCCCTGTTCTGATAGGACTATGGCCTTATAAAAGAGAAAGAGATTTTTCTCTCTCTCTTTCCTCAATACCTCTCATCTATCTCCCTCCTTCTCCCTCCCCTCCCACTCCCACTAACACTCTTCACCCCCCCCACCCCTGCCATATGACTATATAGAAAGAAGGCAGCCTGATTAAAACTCTTCAGAGTATAGGGATAGAGAGACCATTCCTCAGCTTCATAAAATCCATCTATGAAAAACCCACAGTGAATATCATTCTCAATTGAGAAAAGCTGAAAGCCTTCCCACTGAGATCAGGAACAAGACAAGGATGCCCACTCTCACCACTATTTTTCAACATACAAGTCCTAGCAACAGCAATCAGACAACAAAAAGAAATAAAAGTATTCAAATTGGCAAAAAAGAAGTCAAGCTCCCTCTCTTTGTAAATGACATGATACTTTATGGGGAAAACCCAAAAGACTCCACCCCCAAATTACTAGAACTCATACAACAATTCAGTGATGTGGCAGGATACAAAATCAATGCACAGAAATCAGTTGTTTTCTTATATTATAACAATGAAAGTGTAGAAGAAGAAATAATTAATTCCATTTACAATAGCACCAAAAACTATAAGATACTTTGGAATAAACCTAACCAAAGAAGTAAAGGATCTATACTGAAAGAACTGCAGAACACTCATGAAAGAAATTGAAGAAGACACAAAAAGATAGAAAAACATCCCATGCTTATGTATCAGAAGAATAAATATTGTTAAAATTTCTATGTTGCCCAGACCAATCTATACTTTCAATGCCATCCTGATCAAAATACCATTGGCAATTTTCAAAGAGCTGGGACAAACAATCCTAACATTTGTATGGAACCAGAAAAGACCCTGAATAGCCAAGGAAATGATGAAAAAGAAAAACAAAGCTGGGGGCATCATGTTGCCTGATTTCAAGCTATTTTACAAAGCTATGATCACCAAGACAGCATGGTACTGGCACAAAAACAGATACATATACCAATGGAATAGAATAGAGACCCCAAATATGGACCCTTAACTCTATGGTCAAATACTCTTTGACAAAGCGGGAAAAAATATCCAGTGGAAAAAAGACTGTCTCTTCAATAAATGGTGCTGGGAAAATTGGACTGCTATATACAGAAGAATGAAACTCAACCATTCTCTTACACCATATACAAAGATAAACTCAAAATGGATGAAAGACCTCAATGTCTTTCAGGAATCTATCAAAATCCTAGAGGATAATGTAGGCAGTAACCTCTTCACCATTGGCCACAGCAATTTCTTTCAAGATACAGCTCCAAAGGCAAAGGAAACAAAAGTGAAAATGAACTTTTAGGACTTCATCAAAATAAAAAGCTTCTGCCCAGCAAAGGAAACAGTCAACAAAACGAAGAGGCAACAACTCACAGAATGGGAGAAGATATTCACAATTGACACTACAGACAAAGGGCTGATACCCAAAATCTATAAAGATCCTCTCAAACTGAACACCCCAAAAACAGATAATCAAGTCAACAAGTAGGCAGAAGACATGAACAGACACTTCTCCAATGAAGACATACAAATAGCCAATAGACAAATGAAAAAAATGTTCATCCTCATTAGCTATCAGGGAAATTCAAATCAAAACCACATTGAGATACCACCCTATGCCAGTTAGAATGGCAAAGATTGATAAGGCAATAAAAACAAATGTTGGAGAGGATGTGGAGGAAGGGGAACCCTCTTCTACTGTTGGTGGGAATGCAAGTTGGTGCAGCCACTTTGGAAAACAGTATGGAGATTCCTCAGAAAATTTAAAAAAAGAGCTACCCATGACCCAGCAATTGCACTATTGTGTATTTACTCCAAAGATACAGATGTAGTGAAAAGAAGGGCCATATATACCCCCAATGTTCATAACAGCAATTTTCCCAGTCCACAGGATTTAATGCCCTAGCAGGAACCCCAGAAGCTAGCCCTAATATGCTTCTGGAATGCCTGTTAAAAACTTGGGGAAAAAGGGAGACCCCACCTGAAATGAAGGAGAAATGGCCAAAACTGCCATGGCGGATGGTGGAAGAAGGGATTAAGAGGCTCAAAGAGGTGAGCAGCTAGAGTACCAGTCAATTATGCTTATCCAGAAGACACTGACAAGCAGTGAGGAATGTGCTGGTGAAGGAGGCATTAGGATTATTGAGATCAGTGGTGGTTTTCTCTGTATTCCAGAGCTGTGCCAGAATTGGGCTCCCTAATATCAGTGGGAATAGAGAAATTCTGAGGTAATAGAGGCAAAATGGCAGCATGTAACCATCAAAAGCAAAATGGGTGGAATTAGCATAATGTGTAACAAGCTCAGAGTGCCAGCCAAGGGACCTGACCTGAATGGAGTTGTGTTGATACTTAATAAAACACAGTGTTCCTAAGGGCAAGAGAATGGGCAGCCAATAAGAGTATGCTTAATTTATTTAACTAAAGGAAATGAGGATAGATGATCAGAAGGCTGAGAGCTCAAGCCCCAATTCATGACTCATGATTCATGATGTGGACCTGAACTAAGCAAAAAGAGACTCTGTCCTCATGAGGAAGGATTCTAGAACAGCAGCTATTTTTGGTAATGATTTCCCTTATCCCTATCCAAAAGGACTCAGGTCCTTTCCTTAGGTGACTATACACTGGAGGGAGGGGAGTACTGAAACATTTAGAGACTATTGGACACAATTGTACAAGTTGACATTAAAGGAGGTGTAGCCATAGCCCCTCCCATTAGAACCAATGGGGATCAGGTATTAAATAGAATCCTATTTTTAGTCTTGCTTACAGTGGTTCCACTGTGTTAACAAACCCAGGGGCCAGCTCTCCAGTTCTCAAGTGTATAATTGAAATGTACATACTTAGGAATTGGCAGAACCCTCCCATGGATTCCTTGGTTCCTTGGTCTGTGGGATTAGCATAGTGACAAATATCACATGATAGCTTCTAAGACTGCCCATTACCAGAGACAAGAAGTCAAAAGTATTATCCTATTCTGGATTGGGTGTTTAATGGGCTGGAAAAATATAAAGCAATTTCTGAAGAGGTGACATTGTTAGAATATTCATTCTTTAGTTGTCAGAGAAATAAATATGCCTTTCCAAATTTATTCAAAGTTTCATTTTGTTTCAGTAAATGTGGCTTCCTACCTATAAATATCACACTTGAGAAAGTTATTTCTAAATATTTTCAGATCTAATTGCCATTGTGAATAAAAAGTTTATTTTCTGAATGTTACTGGTTTTTGAACAGCTATTCCTTAGTGCAAGGCTGGGAACTGTCACTTCCATGTTTCAGAAAAACACTTAGTTGAGGAGTATGCCTGAGGAAAAAGTGGACAATTTGTCTTTTATATAGGAAAAGAACAAGTAATCATTTATTCAACAAATATTTATTGAAGGATAGAACTAGGTTCTTTGTAAGAATGCAGAGATGATTATGTGGACCCTGTTGTCAAGACATTTGTAAAAGAGATAAATCTTCATATCAATAATTAGTAAATAACAACATAAGAAGAAATTAAGGAATTATTAGGGCAGAGAGAAGGGTGGGAGGAGGAAGGGAGAGAGCAAAAGAGAGGAACAGAGGGAGGGAGAGAGAAAGATAAAGATAAAGAATAATGGGGACTGGGAGAGAGGGACTTGTCTTCTGAAAGATAGAAATGCAAGGCACACTGTCAGCCTTGAAAAAAGATGGGCTGCAAGGATGAATTCAGAAAAAAAAATTCAATTAGTAGTTGTCAAAAGATGAAAACTGACAACATTCACCTTATTACCTTGTTCTCTGTAAGGTAATATGCAAGGTCATCTGCAAAATAGTGGACAATGGAATTTAAGAAGAGAAGAAGAAGTTTTCAAATGGCAGCATGGGAGTACTGAGAGCAGTGAAAGATGAGTGAAAGCAGGATTTCACCAAGTGTGATCTACACAACACCCACAGCAGAAGCACCAGTGGGTATTTGATATAAATGAAGAGGTCTCAGTTCCACTATAAACTGAGTGTTCAGATGAGGTAACTTGAGTTTGTATATGGAACATTCAGTAAATTTGAATGTTGTATTAAGACCAAGAAATAAACAAAAACTGTCTTTAAAATTAATGGCCAATAAAAATATATTTACTCCTGTGATAAAGGCCCACTTATAGGTCATTACTAATTAGGATATGACCCAAAAAAGTGGGAGGTGGGAGGAGAGAAAAGAAGGTAAAGAAGTTAAGAAAGAGTGGGAGAAGAAGAAAGAAGACAAGAGGTAAATATTGGGGGAAATGAGACAAATACAAGAATACAAGATGGAAGCAGAATTGAAAGCAAAAAGGGAAAAGAAGTACACATTTACACAGGGAGAAATCAAAAAACATGAAGATCTAGGCAAATTTTAGAGTGAATATTAGCATAGCCTTCTTTTTATTTATTTTTAAATTTTATTGATTGATTTTTAAATTTTTTTTAAAGACTATGTATCTACTTTAGAGGGAGAAAGAGAGAAAGCATGAGAGGCAGAAGGAGAGAAAATCTCAAGTAGACTCTCCTCTGAGTGTGGAGCCCAACAAAGGGCTCGATCCCAGGACCTTGAGATCATGACCAAGCTGAAATCAAGAGCTGGCTGCTTAACTAACTGAGTCACCCAGGGTCTCCCATAACCTACTTTTAAAATTAGCCTTCAGAATCAGTTATCACTTTGTTTTTACCTTCTTTGTAATTCTGGTTAGCAAATTTGCTACCCTTTCTCATAGATAGGAATTTCAGCTAACAATGACTTGGCTAAACAACAGTGTATCTCAGAAGGAAGATGTTTTTCTGCAGCGTTTTTTGCATAGGATAGAAAAATTACCCCAATCTGGTGCTTTCATAGGGTTCTTAATCTGACTAACCCACAGTTCAAATAACAGGGGGGACTGGAAAAACTTGAGATAGGAGCTGTAGACAGTTGTTCTGTCTGTTAACCAAAGCTTTGGTCACATACAATCATCAGGTTACTATCTTTCCTGTTGTTAATCAATTGTTTCCTAGGTAACCAATCAACTAACTCTCTCTAACCGGATCCTTGATCTTTAAATACAACATCACACCTGGTTTATATTCTTCTATAGCATAAATGGAAACTAAAACTCTTCCTTGTCCTAAACCCAGCACTCCTTTGTTGGATCTATAGCCTAATAGTTGTTGATGCCCACCACAAAGAACCACAAAGAACTTAGTGTCTAGTTGCCCAATGGTATGGAGGCTTTCTTGGAAATTCCTAAGTGAGGGCTTAAAGAGCACAAGTGAAAACAATGAGAACTGTTTTTCTTGGTGCTAAAATTTCCTATAAATAAAACTACTTGTGTGAGGACTTTCAGTGGAGTTGGTTTTCAGAGAGATTTCAGAGAGATTCAGAGAGGCATCTGTTGGAAGAGGAATTTCTTTCAGCAGGAGCTAGAGAAGGCTGGTGTCATCCCGACACTCTTACCTGTACTATGTCTGTGACCAGCAAGACATTCTCCTCTTCTCCCAAATTTTCAGTGTGCTCTTTCATGACTTTTCTTCCCTGACATTTTTATTGTCATTTGATTTAATAAATATACAGATGTTTCCAATGGAATGGGGAAGCTAGTACAGTTCTTTTTTTTTCCCCCCAGAGATGACTCCTTATCAGCCCCTGAGCAATGCTCTCCCTTAAAAGTTTGTTTCTAGATAGAAGAAATACTAGGCTGTTGCTGTAACTTCAAAGAAGATATCAGTCTTCGACAAAGCTAGGTTAACTTTTTAAATTAATCCTAATTATGTATTTTTATAAAGTTTCTGAGGCCAACTTGAACTTGCATCCATATCCCTATATTATATTTTGTGCAAAATAAAGCCTAGAAATAATATGAAAGTATGAAAACATGCCTATGCTTTGGCCCAGCAATTCTCATGCCAAACAGATACCCAAAGAAGACTGGGATACCACTAACAACTGCTGTGTATCTTTCTCCTTTGCAGTTAGTAGACTCATGTGACTGGATTCTGAGTAATGAAATGTGGAAATAAGTGATGTTCACCACCTCAAGACCTAAACTGTAAAGAAACTTTCCATACAATCCTGTAAGCACTCTCTTCCTCTATGTGGCCACTGAAATGTCACATTTATTATATCATTCAGTCTATTTCACAGAAACACACCACCAGCACCTTGTAACACTGAGAAGGAGCACACAAGGATTAGAAAGCAGAAACAAAATGGTTAGTTTTTGCTGATGTGGAAGTCTGTATGGAATGAATATCCAAGAAAAGTGACAATGTATTCCAAACCACAGGGAGCAGAGCTCAGTTATATTGCTGAAAATGAGATCAATATTCAAAATCTATTTATGTACTATCCATGCTCAAGCATCAAACTATAAACTGAAATTAAAAAGGTACTGTTCATGATATCAATAAACCTATACGGCAATCAAACTAAATCTAATCAAAGATGTAAAAGAAGGATGCATATGGAGAAACAGTAGAAAAGGTGACCCAAATAATTACAGAAATATGGCATGTGTGTTAGTAGCACACTTTAGGGTATGTCGCGTTCCCCGCCAGCAGAGAAGACGCAACACACAGGTCGAAGTTGAAGCTCCGTTTATTCCCCGGTTCCTCCCCCTCTCGTCTCTCCTCTCTCCTCTCTCCTCTCCCCTCTCCCGTCGTCTCCTGATGTCTCCCGTCATCTGTCGTCTCCCGAAGTCTCCCGACAGTCATCTCTCCTCTCTCCGACTCGCCGCCTTGCGGGCTCACCAGCCTCACATTGTCCCCTCACGGGAAGCTTTCTAGCCCCCCTTTTAAAAAGTATCCCAGCCAATCAGAGAGGAGATCACGCGGGGCGTGGACTGCACGGCCAGCAGGCATTGGTGGCATCCGTGATCACTGAGCACGGACCCACGTATGAGGCGTGCGGTCACGTGATCTTCAGGGCGGGCGCTTCCTGGAGCTGCTTCATGTGCTGGGAGCCATCTTTGGGGCATGCCCCCGACAAGGGTACTCCAAAGAAACAGTACCAATAGGGTATCTGTAGATGTAGATATAGATATAGACAGATATAAAGCATTATGTTATATATTATATATTATGTGTATGTGTTTATTTTCTTACATTTCTGTAGATTAGAACCAGCACAGGTCTCGCTAGGCTAAAATCAAATTGTCAGCAGGGCTGTATTCATGTCTAGAGGCTCTAGAGGAGTAATTTTCTTGCTTCTTCCAGCTTCTGGAGACTGCTGGCATTCCTGGCTCATGGTCTTCTTCCTCCATCTTCAAAGTCAGTAATATCCCATGTGCCTTCTCAATCTCCTATAGTCGGATCTCTTACTCTGATTGCAGCTGGGAAAGATTATTCCCTTTTAAGGACTGGACATTAGTTTGGACCCACCTAGATAATCCAGTATAATCTCTCCATGTCAAGGGCTTTAATTTAATCATAACTGCCAAGTTCCTTGACCATGCAAAGTAACATATTCACAGGTTCCAGGAATTAAGATGTGAACATCTTTAGGGAGGCATTTTTCTCCCTACCCACACCATGTACCAAATTGTAAGTTATATCATATCAGATAGTGTAGTATTGGTATAGGTCTATAAGGATATCTAGGGGGAAAAAATCATGTATATTTAAAAAGCCTGGGGGGTGCCTGGGTGGCTCAGTGGGTTAAAGCCTCTGCCTTCGGCTCAGGTCATGATCTCAGGGTCCTGGGATCGAGGCCTGCATCGGGCTCTCTGCTTGGCAGGGAGCCTGCTTCCTCCTCTCTCTCTGCCTGCCTCTCTACCTACTTGTGATCTGTCTCTCTGTCAAATAAATAAATAAAAATCTTAAAAAAAAAAAAATGTCTGGGCCCTTAGCTTTTCATGGAAGCTTTAGCCCTTCTCTTAGAAAGAAGACTTGTAAACAATAGTGTAAGGGATAAATTATTTGGCCCAGGAGCAAACTATAAACAGAGTCCCACATTAGATTTTATGCACAAATGAGTTTTTAAAATAGTGTGAAAGGAGAAGCTAAATCTTTTAGAAGAAAATTAGAGAATAATTAGAAAATACCTTTATGGCATTTTAAAACATTTAACAGGATACTAAAAGCAAAAGTCATAAAAGAAAAATATTGTTAAGTTTGAGCACTGTAATATGAAAGCAAATTTCATGTAAAAGATATCATAAATAAAGCAAAAAGACTGACAGGGACATATTTTGCAAACTGTATCTTACCAGTAAGAAGAAAAGTGCACATAAGCCAAAATGAAATGGATAAAGGATATAAACAGACAACTCATGGAAGAAGGAGAATAAAGAGTTGATAAAAAATATTCTCAGTATCATTAGTATTCAGGGAAATTAAAAATTAAAACCTCAATGAGATATAATTTTATAAGCATTCAATTGACAAAAATTAATTAGTGGGATGACACCAAGGTTTAGTGATGACATAAAGAAACAGCAATTCTTATTTATTGCTGATGGCAATGTAAACTGTTAGAAACATTTTAGAGTACAATTTAATAATACCAGATAAGGAGGAAGATGACCATTCTGTAGGAACTAGCAATTTGACTTCTAGATTTCCCCTAAAGGTTACATGTACAAAAAAGTTCATTTCAGTGTTGTCTGTAATAGTAAAAAATAAACAATCAAAACCTGCCATTAGGAGTCACATTTTTCTGTGAACTCTCATACAATATATGTATGTTAATGAAAATAATCAATTAGAGAAAAAGCAACATACCATCCTATTAAATGGGGCCAGCCAATAGTTACTGAGGACTGGAACTGGTCCCTGAGAAGTGGAATGGGTTAGGTACACATGAAGGAATGCTATATTACTGTTAAATGAATGAACCAAAACCAAATGTGTCAATATGAATGAATAAATCTTAAAAATGTGTTAATTGAAAAGTTGCAAAAGGATAAATAAAACATAATGACATGTATGAAAATGATTAAATGAAATAATAGTATATATCATTCAGGAAGGCATACTTACGTGGTAAAAGTACAAACGTATGCACAAAAGTGATGCAAAACTATTTCAGGTAAGTTTTTACCTCTGAGGAAGGGTGCAGATGAAGGAGTGAATCTATAGCTATGTAACACTGTATGTCTATAAAAGAGAGAGAGAGACCAAATACATTTTGAAAAATGTTAACATCTGCTAAACCCTGGTGGGAGAAAACAGGTCTGTTATATTGTGTTCTGTACTTTCTTGCATGTTTTGTATTTCATATGAAATGTTTGATAATTTTTTTATAAAGGAAAAAAAGGCAGAGGTGGGCAAGAGTTAAAAGAAAGATCAAGCAATGATAGAAAGTAATTCCTTGAACAGAAAATCATTCCCTATTTTTTACAACAGGAATTTATTACAGATTTGCTATGTGACTTATTTTTGTGCTAGGAATTTGAATGAAATATCTTATTTTTAAAGCCATGCCAGTGGTAATTATACCAGTGTTATTTAATAGTGGAACACTGTGCTTTTGACTTCAACCAGCTGAAGTCAAACCCAGTAGGGATGCTTCATTTTGCATAATACAGACCAGTCCAAGTCTTTAGTAACTGCTAGATTGTTCCTGGGTAATTGGAAAGCTGCTGAATCTTTTAAGGACATACCGCTGTTCATTCACTCAGCTTCTTCCTCATCATTCAGTGAAAACTAAACCATCTGTTGTAATGAATATAAGGCTTCCTGCTCTCAATTCTGTCTTCTGATTCCCCCACTAAATGCTGGTTGTCACTTTCAATTTAAAAAAACATCATTATACTTTCCAATTCCTCCTTTAGAATTTTCCCTTGAGGATCTCAAAGCACTTCATGCATTCAAGGGAAGCACTACAATTTGTCCAGGGAATTCAGTAGTGGCATTAACTCCATTTTATAGACTGGATAAATGGAGATTCCAGCGAGTTTCAGAATTCTGTACCCATCAGTTTGAAAGTTAGTGGCGATCAAGAAGCGAAGTCTGAGTTGCTATTCTTAGACCTAAAATGTCAACACCAAGCAATAGTCTGTGGAAAAATTCCAGAAATTGTTCACAGCATTAAAATCTAACCTGATGGATTCTGTGTCAGCTGTAGTGAACAGGTTTTTAGCACTTCTCCACTTGCAGGCTGTGGGTGGTCTCCAGGCTGCAGACCCTGGTGGAGCTGGCTGGCAAATTGGATGAGCCTGAAGAAGGAGACAGGTACTTGGGGAAGAGATGGCTGGGGATGGTGTGCTGGAGGTAGGGAAGGTTTTCCCTGATAGAACTTAATGTCAGAATGCAAAATCTGGACCTCAGAGGGGAAGGCATAACACAAACAATTAGTTAAGGTGCTGGTATTTACTGTTATAATAGAAAAGTCAGAAGATCTCATTTTGGACATTAGAAATGGAAAATTTCTCCTTAGTAAGCACAGAGCAAGGAGTTTCAAAGTGAGTTAACCAATTCTCCTGAAATTTTTGTTTCCCTTCTTTCCCCAGGTTCTTCTCCTCTTCCTTTCTTTTCTCTTTTTTTCAAAAGCTTCTCTACCTTCCATTAAAGGTGGTCTCTGACATATTGCCAAGACACAGCTCAGTAGTCCCAACTTCACAGTTCCTAAACCATGAGATGCTGTCTCCCATTGTTCTCTCAGACCAAGTAACATGATTCATTCCCCTCAATTAAGAAATTTAGCTTTTCACTTTCCACTGTCTGTGAAAACAGGAAATCAATCTCTTAGCCATCATGGGCATGGATCTTGAACACTGAATCCAGTGCACTCTTTTTAAGAAAATGTAACCTTTATATCATGTTTAGATGTTAGCCAAACAAATGAATGAGACTATATTAAAGAACAAGACAATCAGAGACTTGACTGTGCAAGCCCAAATTTCTGATTTGTTATGAAACAAACTTTTCATTTTAATGACCAAATGCCACTCTAATTCTTATTTAAAGAATATATTAGTGTGGCTTATGCACGAAATATGGCCACTTGGAAGAAACCATCTGAGGTTCTGGCTTGTCCTTTTTATTGACAGATTCAGATCTCCACTCTATGAGGCCTATATCTTAAGTCCCTTTGTTAGGGACCAGCAATAAATTACCTGAGGTCAAGTTCTGTTTATACAGTGGACTGTTCTGAGAGAATTACCTTCTTGACTTAATAGCTTCCTTTTGGGTGACATTTCTCCCTGAAAGAAGACAAATTGTCTAAGGTCAGCCTGCAGATCAGCCCCCAGTGTAGGAGGAAATTGTAGTGGATCAGCGGAATTGCCCCCGCTCTACCCACCAGCATCAGGCAGCACGCCACAAGTCAGAGGCCCGCCCTGAGGGACAACAGCCCCTGCAGCCAGGGCTTCTCTCTCAAGAGCAGACTTTTAAACTGTTCTCTCTGGGCTGCTGGTGGATTTTCTCTCTCCCCCCACCTCAGCCCAATCAGCAATAAAATGGTTCAGAGCTGAGTTGCTTTGAAAGCACTTTATTTCCCTCCACCCACTAAGGCTAATTGGGGAGTCTGACTGGGAAACAAGGGTGAGTCTCCTCGGACTCAACTTGGGCTTGAATCTGGTTTCATCCACTGGAGTAGTGGAGTAAACTCCAAATTGTCATTTTTATTTAAAAAGTTAGAAGTGGACTCAAAGCAATTAATAGGTTTCAGGGCACTAAAAACAGTAACTTATTCTCAAGGTGATTGCCTTCTACATGAAGTAGTTCAAAAAGACAATGTCTTTCTTATTTACCTACAAAGGATCCGGTGGCTTTTCCAAGTTAAGTGGGTATTTTACTCCTCCTTTAAAGGAAAAACAGAGAAAGGGAGAAAAATAGAAATACAAGTCTCTTTTTAATTAAGCATTTTGTCCTTTGAAGTTATTCTGATTTTTTTCACATTGATGATGTAATTTATGTAAATAATCATCTATCTATGAAAGGAGTGTGTCTGTCAAAAGCTGAAATAAAAAACATCCGTCATTTTGAAGTGATTAACATTCTCCAGATGTTTAAATCATCAGATTTCAGGAGTTTCTCTTTGTTGTGATAATGATATAGTATCCAGAACAAGAATGTTTACTTTTTTGTATGGGTCAAACGCAGATTTTTCACAATCCTATTAAGGCATGCAGTTCATTGTAATTGTATGTGCAGATGAAAGCATATTCAGTTATTATTATTCCCCTTAATTGTAAACTGCTGCTGGTAATTTTACTGTAAAGCTCAAACAAAAGGAGTGTACTTGAAAGGACCACCACTGCCCACTTATGTAATCAATTTATATATGTCAAGTTTGTGCTGGGATGGTTATCCCCTTCTGTTAGCAGACATGTGACATGCTACCACCCTGCAGCTAGGGCAGGCACGCATGCCGCTGGCTCCCTTTGCAGGCTGCTTGGAAACACAGTGTATGTTGGTGATAATGTTAGATGACAGTTCCAAACGATTTCCCTTAGGCCTGTTTGACCCTTGAGTTCAGGGTAAAATGAGAATGGTTCCGCTTACCTTCAAGGCCTGAGCATCCTCACCATTGGCAGATTGAACTTGGAGACTTGGAGAAGCTCCCTGGAGGCCCAATTACCCCTGTTAGGGGACCTATTGAAACATTAATGACATGTAGGCACTTCATTCATAAAGTTGGGCTCAACTCATGTCTAGCCTTACCCCCCACACACAACCTTGCTGGCTTCGGATCTGAAATGTTAGTAGGAATTTATTAAAACCTCTTGACTAGGGCACAAGCTGACTACATGCTTATTATGTGCTACCTAAATGCATTCAAGGCTGACAGGGAGGGGTTTACATCCCTATGTGCCCAGTTCAGTCTTGTAGAATTGCATTAATTAGGGATAAGAAATACCAAATAATCTCTCAAGAACTATACATTAGTAATAATGTCAATGACTTTTGTCTATTGAACCCTTGATACATATGTTCAGGAACTAAATGTGATATTTCTATCAATGACCACACAATTCTACTCTTTTGAACATCAGAGAAATCTCTTGGTATCAACAGAGGGAGGAAATGTCTTCCTTTACCGTTCTTACAAGAAATCAAAGCATTACAAGGGGTAGATGATGATGAGTCAGACATAGAATGCCTTCTTTCTTACTGGACTGAAGCCTTCATAATCGGCTAATAATTAATAGTTACCATCTGCTATCCCTTGTGCCCAACCTTCAAATCATTCTTCATTTGAATTTGAACACACACATTCCTTTTAATCATTCCATGGTCATTTAAGTACTTTGATAAGCCTTGGGTCCCTAAAATGTTTCCAAATCATCCCCATCTGACATAGACACTTGAATTAGAACTTTATTAAAGAGGAAGTATGTATAATAAGTGACAAGGAGTTGTAGCATAGGGCTGGGAATCAGGTAACTTGGGCTCTCTTCCTTGTTATATTTAGGCATCAAAGCAAATGCCTGAGCCAGTCCATAAGCATTTCTTGCCCCTACCTTTTCTGAAGAATTTTAATGACCTCTTCTATCACATAAAGCTGAATCAACCCTTCTCCTTCTGTCTTTCATATTTCTTCCATCCAGAAGAATATTGAGTCTGAGATTATCTTGGGACCTGAACACCATTCTTTCTCTAAATTAGAAGAAAAGATTTGCTTCTAAAATTTTATACATTTTGATTATATTTCCTCCAGGTAGTCAAGGGTCCATATTTTTCTAAGTAAAAGAAGAAATGTGCAGAAAAATCTCTGGTGCCCTAATATCATTTTTCTATTCATTACATTAAGTCAACATCACTCTTGACTTAATATTAATAGAGCACATTTTATCTCTTTGTATCATTAAAATGAGAGGAATATGGCTACATAGGTCATTCCTGACTTTACTCCACCTCACAAGAAGAACAGCTAACAACTATTCAAAAACAAGTCACTGCTGAGAGAATTGTAGAACATGGGGATGAGGCTGAAGATCTCCACTGCTTCAGAGACCAGGACTACATTAGAAGGGTAAGAGAAACAGCTAATGTTGCCCAAATTGCCCTTCCCCAACCCTATTGAAGCAACATATGGACAGGTCCCCCCTGAGCTTCTAGTTCCTTCAAAGAGAAAGAAGAACCCAGAGAGGATGACCAGGACCATGCCTCAGCATTATGGATCACTTTCTAAGAGCCCCTACTCTGATCTCCAACCATGGGAATTGCAAAGGAATCTTCCTGCTCAACCACTGGGAATCTGAGTATGATAGAGAAGAAAGAAAGGAATCAAAACAACCAGCACATAGATCTTGACAGATTGAGTTGATATCTGCAGAGCATAAGTAGTAATCCTAACCAGTAGTTCAGTTTATCTGCAGAACAAATTTGGGGATGCATTCTGACCAGGAAATTCAGTGGGATGCAGATCTGCCTGATATGGATACTCAAATGAGGAGTTTTGCCAACTTAAGAGACCAGCTTGCCCACACCCAGGCAAGAAGCAGAATTACAGCCACTGTGAAAAGTGTCTTCCAACCGTATTTGACTGAAAGGGCTGGCAACAATTCCTAAAAGCAGTGTGGTTCAGTGACACTTGAGCCATGAGGTGGGTGGTTAGAACTGATGGTTTGCAGAGCAGTTAGTGGTCCTGATCAGTTAGGGAACTTGAGGTATAGGTCGATTTGAATGAAGAATAAAGACAACAAAGAGCTTATTGGCTTTAGAGCTACTTCTCCCATTGCACTCAAACAGGGAATTTATCTCATAGCCCTGCTTATGAATTGAATACAGCCTGCTATTGAATACAGCCTTCAGCCTGTCTGACCAGGGAACCTAACCAGAGCACATAGAAAACTGCATAGACCAGTCAACAGCTCTCTATATAGTAGCACTTAAACAGAAAACACAGCCTGTGGCTTCCCCTATCTGTGGAACAAAATTGGTGGTCTCACATGACCAGAGAATTCAGTACACATTGTGGCCAGATTTGGGTCCCCAAACAATGAACTATGCAGGTTCTGAGTCCCATCCTGTTGTCCTAGTTGACAAGGAAGTTAATTCATAGCTACATCAGCTACTGAATATAATACCCAGTCCTGACAACCTAGTAAAACTGACCACAGAATCCAGACAATTGCAGAACCCATCCTACAGCCTCACTCTGGTAGGGAAACAAGTCAGCAGTCCTATCCAACTATTCTCAGCGAGTGACACCACCATCTGCATCCCTGTCCTCAGAGCTTGACCAGTTGCCTCACCACAAAGAAACAAGATCAGGCTCCACTTGCCCAGGGACATTACCAGCAGATACAACCAGAAACCCAAACTGAGCTGACTTAAGAACTATCTCTGCCAAAGCAAGTCTGCAAAGGCTAAAAGAGGAGCCAAATTACTCAAATGTGCAGATACAAATGTAACAAATAAAGGATCATTAAAAAATCAGGTAAATGTGACACCATCCAAGGACTATAATAAAGCTCCAACAACTGTTCCTAAAGAAATGGAGATCTATGAACTGTCTGACAAAGACTTCAGACTAACCATCTTAAGGAAGTTTAGTGAACTACAAGAAAGTACAGATATACAACTAAAAAAAATTAGAAGAATGATGTGTGAACAAAGTGAGAAGTTTGACAAGGGAATTATATCCATCAAAAAAGCCAAAAACAAAACAAAACAAAGCACCAAAATCTGAGAGTTGAAAAATATAAGTAAATCAAGAATTCAATAAATAGTTTCAAGAGTAGACTTAACCAAGCAGAAGAAATTAGCAATTACCTGGAGGATAAGACCTTGGAAATTACCCAGTCAGGGAAGCAAAAAAAAAAAAAAAAAAAAAAAAAAAAAAAAAAAAAAAAAAAAAAAAAAAAAAAAAAAAAAAAAAAAAAAAAAAAAAAAAAAAAAAAAAAAAAAAAAAAAAAAAAAAAAAAAAAAAAAAAAAAAAAAAAAAAAAAAAAAAAAAAAAAAAAAAAAAAAAAAAAAAAAAAA
>PITA01002615.1:0-62399 GCA_004023965.1 Spilogale gracilis | reverse complement strand
ATTAAACTGTCAGAGTCAAGAACAAAAAATTTTAAGAGTAGCAAGAGAAAAGAGAAGTTATGTACAAGGGAACCACCATAAGGTAACTGCAGATTTCTCAGCAGAAGCTTTTCAGGCCAGGAGAGAATGGGATAATATACCCAAAATTTTGAAAAAAAATAACTGGCAACCAAGAATTCTATATCCAATAAGGCTGCCCTTCAGAAACAAAGGAGAGATAAAGACTTTCTCCCCCAAAAAACAAAGCTGAGTGAGTTCATTACCACTAGACCTCCCTTACAAGAAATGTGAGAGTTTTTTGAGTAAAAGTTAAAGAGCACTAAAATGATAAAAACATAAAAAGCATAAATCTCACTGATTACAATAAGTATTAGATTCTGGAATATGGTAATGTGGTACATAATTCACTTACAGTTGTAATTCGAAAAAAATTTTTTTAAAAAGATAGTGAAAATAACCATAACTTCAGTAATCTGTTATTAATTACACAATATAAAAAGCATGTAAATTGAAATACCCATAGCTTAAAACGTGAGAAGAGGTAAAAGTGTAAAGTTTATGAATTTTATTGAAGTTAAGTTGTTACCAGTTTAGAACAAGGTATTATAAGTTTAAGATATTTTATGTGAACCTCAGTGTTAGCCACAAGAGACAATTCTGTAGTAATTACACAAGAGAACACAATAAAGAAATCAAAGCATAATGATACTAAAAGACATCAAAATACAAACAAACAAACAAACAAAAGACAGCAGGATAAGAAACAAGGAGTAATAGATTAACAAAACAACCAGAAAACAGTTAACAAATGGTAATAGTAAATCTTTCCCTATCAATAATTACTTTAAACATAAACATTAAATTCTCCAATTAAAAGACATAGAATAGTTTAATGGGTAAAAAACATGATCCAATAATATGTTGCCTATAATAGACTCACTGTAGCCTTAAAGTCACTCATAGATTTTGAGTGAAGAGATGGAATTATACCTTCCCCCCCAAAAAGGAGAGGTAACTACACTTACATCAGACAAAATAGATTTCGAATTAAAAATAGTAAAAAGATACCAAAAAAAAGATCATCATATAATGATAAAGAAGTCTATACATTAAGAAGTTATAACAGTTATAAGTATTTTTGCACCTAATATTGGAGCACCTAAATATAAAGAGCAAAAACAAACAGAAGTGAAAGGAGGAATAAACAGTAATATAATAATAGTTGAGGACTATAACACCCCACTCTTAATCTAGACAGAGAACAGAAGAAAACAGTAGATTTGAATAATGCAATAGACCAGATGTATTTAACAGATACATGCAGAAGATTCTGTTCAACAATGGCAGAATACACATTCTTCTCAAATGCATGTCGAACATTTTCCACGATAGAACACATTACATCACAAAACAAGTCTTAGCATTCAAGAAGATTGAAATCACACCAAGTATTTTCTCTGAACATGACAGGATTAAAACTAGAAATCAATAACAAAAGAGGAAAACTGGAAAATTCACAAACACACGGAAATTAAACAACACTCTTCTGAACAATTTGTAGATCAAAAAATAAATTAGAGGGGAAATAAAAAGTTTCTTGAGTTGAATGAAAATGGAGACATAATATACTAGAACTTACAGGTTACAGCAAAAGAGAAAGTTTATAGCAATAAACACCTACCTTAAAATGCAAGAGGGATCCCAAATAAACAACCTAACTCTATACTTTAAAGAACTAGGAAGAGTAGCCCGAAATTTGTGAAGAAAAAGAAATAATAATATTAGAACAGATATAAGTGAAATAAACAGAAAAACAATAGAAGGATTAACCAAAGTAAGAGTTCCCCATAAAGATAAACAAAATTGATAAACTTTTAGCTAGACTAATCAGGAAAAAAAGAGAAAGGACCCAAACCAACAAAATAATAAATGAAAAAAAGACATTATAATTGGTAATGGAAATTCATAAGATCATAAGCTGCTATGAACAACTATATGCTAACAAACTGGACCACACAGAAGAAATGGAAAAATTTTTAGAAACATACAACTTACCAATACTGAATAAGGAAGAAATAGGAAATCTGAATGGACCAATTACTAGTAAGGATATTAAACCAGTAATTAAAAAATCTCTCAATGAAGAAAAGTCCAGGACCAGATGGCTTCACTGGTGAATTTTATCAAACATTTAAAAATGAATTAACATCAATCCTTCTCAAGCTCCTCCTAAAAATTAAAAAGGAGGGAACACTACCAAATTCATTTTACAAGGCCAGCAAATTAAAGGAAGAATGTTGCTTAGAAACTTGAGAATAGATTCAATAGTGCAAATGACTTACCTGACTTCTTCTATTTGTTCATTCATTTGTTTAGCAGCTACTACAATTGCTGGGCACTGTGCTCCTTGCCAGTAATTAATAGAGCAAAAGTAAGGAAGGAGGCCTTGTCTAAAAGAAAGCAGTAGAGCCAATACTAGAAACTTAAGGGCAGGAAAAAAAGACAAAACAAAAAAAACCAAAAAAACTAAAACACACTTCTGCTTCTACTTCTGACACTTTCTCTCTCACACGTGGGCTTACTGTTTTTAAGTATAAAAAGATTTTCTGTCACGGTATGGTTCTATTTTGACAATTCCATGGTATAGATTCCATGCTATAGTCATACTCTTCCAGGTGTGATAGGGGATAGCCATAGAGAAGAAAGAACACACAATTTATTTTTTCAAGGTGTTATGTCACCACATTATGGTAATTATTTTTGCTTGGGATCTACAACTAATGTTTTTGCTGACATTAAAAGCCATATCATGCCATTGTTACAACCGATTTATTTTAATAAGTCAAAAATTCTCCCCCCCCACCCAGTTTTAGACTCTGAGAATTTTGTGACAGTTTTCAGAGTAGTTCTGAAAAGGTAAATGATAAGCTTTTTATCTTGAGCATTCTCACCAACAAGCTAGAAGCATGGACCAGTGATGCCAAAGAGCTTCAAAGTTCACATACATATGAAGTTGGAAAAACAATGAGGAAAGTATCAAAAGTATCAAGATGTTATCAAAACTGGTTAATACTCCTAGATCCTAGGAAGTAATGTAGCAAGAGACAGAGACCAACTTGTTCATTATTACACTGATATCATGTTAATCTCTACAAACACATAGGGTTACAAAAAACAAGTCAAAAACCAAAATACTCAAGCAATGCTAAAATTTGCTCTTGGGGGAATATTCCTATTTTATAATGCTTGAACACACTTTCTTCTTCTGAATAGTTTCATTTGAGGGGAAAGTATTTTTTTTTTCTGCAGTTTTAGTTTTCTTTACTTTTGACCTGTCAGACTTCTCTACTTCAGACTCTCTGGCTTCTCACTTATCCTGAGTAAAAGAAAGACTGAAGGATTGAAGACCACCAATGGACCACCACTGGACAAACTAGGGTCCTCACCCTGAAGAGGGTAGCCGTCTATGCAGAACATTCTGGGTTGTTTTCAGTTCACTTCTGGTTACTTCCATGTGGGAATTTATAGAAATATAATTGCCAAGGGGAAGAATATGCATAATTTTAAGATTTTTGATGCATATTGAAAATTATCTTCCAGAAAACTTGAGCCAATTTACATTACTCTTATCAAACGTTAGTGCCCATTTTCCACAAGCTCACAGGTGATGATTATTATAAACCATTTCATCTTTTAGCAAAGAGTCAAAACAAAATATCGTCTTAAAGTTGGTTATACATTATATTTGTCATTTGTGTTTCTTCTTTTGGAAATTTTCCTTTCTTTGTTTTTTGTCATAGTATCGCTTTATCTACTGTTCTCATTATTTATAGGAAACAAAACTGTGTCAATTGTGATTTGCCTTTCAGTTTTTAATGTTGCCAAATGTATTTATTTTATTTAGAGTAAAGTTTAAAAAAGCCCTTGCCATCTGATAATCATCTATTTATATATATTCATCTATTTACATATATTTTAAAAGTTACTTAGTCTGGAATTATTTAAGAATACAGTAGGGACATAGCTTTTTCTCAGATAATCACATTGTGAAAATCCAGTGTTAGTCACAGAAGAGAGCAAAACTGCAATGAACTCTGCTTGCTTTGGTCTGCTCCTGGCCTCTGAGCTTTCCCTCAAACCAATATATGCCTTGTTTATCGGCCTCGTTCCTTGGAGCAGGAGGAGGAACAATTGTTAAGCTCCAGAAATAGAGTATGACTATACAGTTTGGGGGCTCCATCAGGTACAGTGAAGCTTTTCACATAATGGCCCTTGCAGTTTTCCTGTTTGTTGTCTCCATCTTGAAGAAATAAAAAGCTATGCTTTTTATAGTGCAGCAGAACAAGTAGAATTGCAATAGTTTATTTTTTCAAAGAACACATCTATTCGATAAAATGTCTGTAGTCTTTAAGAGGCAAAGGTATCTTGTGTATCTGAAGTATGTTGAAAATCAGTGATTTGTCTTCCAATAATTTCCCTCCAAATGAGGCTTAGAGGAGTCCTATTTATGAGACGTCGTTGAACAACAATAATTGAGACTAACCTTTTTTGAGCCCAGAAGGCACATTATTTTCCTTCTTAAATTTAAAACACATTCTTAGAATAAAGAATCAAACACTGACAATAACAAAAGCGGTAGCCTTTTTTGCAAAAATTTCTGGTTCTCTCCACTTTGGAATGCATGATAGGATTGCATGTTTTTATTTCACTTATAACTTGAGTGGAGCCAATGAGTTGTAAGCAGAAATAGGGTATGTCACTTCCAGGCTGGAGTATTAAATTTGAAAGTGAGACTCTCCAGAGCTTTATTCACTGTGATGCAGTGCCTGGCAACATTTAACATGGTAGCCACTCCATTAGCCTGGGTCTATGAGAATACAACAGAGGCTGCTGCTGTCAGCAGTGGACAGTTAACGTAGGCAGGAAATAAACATTTCTGTTTATAGTCACTGAGATTTTGAGATTTTTGTTTTTGCAACATAACACATCTATCCCAATTGATATAATGATAGAATGCATTAATTATTTTTTATTTTGTATTATTTATCATGATTATTCAATTGTTTATTTACTTTCATTTTATTATTTTATGCTAATTTTATTTATTTTCATTTTATCATTTTATGTTAATTTATATTATTTATTAGTTTATCATTATAACTGTTATAGTAAACACATAGTTCTTATTATATGTCAGGTGCTATTTTAGTGCTTTACATATATTTCTTCACTTAATTCTTAAGTTATTCACTGAGGCAAGTACTATTATTACCCCATTTTATACATGAGGAAGCTGAGGAGCAGGAAGGTTGAGTAACTTTTCAAGTAAGTGGTAGAACTGAATTTTGAACCCAGGCGGTCGTTCATAAAGATCAGCATCTTAACCACTGAGGCAGGTCTGTAAAGCTTCCTTAGTTTTCTGTTGCTGTGGTAAATTGAAAGTAACTTGAAATTTATCAAAACTTAGTGGCTTAAAACAACAGCCATCTATTATCTAACGGTTTCTGTAGATCAAGTATCATGGTGATTCTCTGCTGGATTCTCTATCTTAGGATCTCAGAAGGCTGCAGTAAAGGTGTTGGGTGGAGGCCTGACTAGGGAAGAATTCATTTCTAGGCTTTCCAGTTTGTTGGTCAAATTTCTTTGTGACTATATGACAGAAGGATCTGGCTTTTTGCTGGCTTGGGCTGGTGTAAGCCTCTCTGGTCCAAGAGGCTACCTGCAATTCCTTGTTATGTCAACTTTTCCATAGGGAATTCACAACATGGAAGCTGATTTCTTCAAGGTCAGCAGGAGAGTCTCTCTAGTGCATGCTAGCAAGATGAAGATATATATGTATGTGTATATCATAATGTGACATCGAATTATTGAGTTAACACAGGACATCTCATTACCTTTACAATATTACTTAACTCACTTATGGAAGTGTCAGCCCATCAGCCTTGCCATAAGGTGTATTCTAATCATGGGAGTTAATATCCCATCACCTTTTCCATATTATTTTTGTTAGAAGTAGGTCAACATCCCACTCACACTCAAAGCCAGGGATTATATGGTGCGAAGCACTGGATGGTGGTCAACCTAGGGTCTGTCTACTATAAATGGCAAGATAAATGGAAGTGGAAGGACAAATAGAAATATCCATGATATTTTCCAAATAATATATGTACACAACTGGGAAAAGACATTCAAAGAATAAAAAGAGGCTTTGGATATTAAGCATATGATTGAACTATCACATTAATTTCTAATTAAAATTTAAATTTACCTTTTTACATTTTTTAAATTAAAATATGATTGCAGAAAATTTTTCCAAAGCCTCCATATTTTTTAATATCCAGGGGCCATTTTTTTTTAATATTCCTTCTCCTTTCTAAAGAATTCTGTGCATCTATTATGGATGTGTTATCTCCTTTTATCTCAAAGAATTTTAGTAATTGTTATATTTTTCAATATTTCTCCTTCCTTCATAGCTTTGGCTTTTCTAAGTTTCTTTTATTTGTTTTTTGGGGTCTCAACCTTCCACATTAGGCCCTTGCCTCTAAGAGCTGGTGATTGCTAACTACTGACTTATATTTCAGAGTGTGGAATTAAAAAGCTGAGTGGCAGCTCTGTGATTGTGGGCAGGGTTTGCCTACTGGATTCTTCTCCATAAGATGATCTCACTGGGTGCTCCCATGCCCTTCCACTGTTAGCATTTTGGTATCCATTGTCTTGCACTGGTCAGTTCCAGAAGAGACTCATTCATGTGTGTGGAGGGCATATGTTTACCTGTACACATTTGGGGTGCTGAGAAGTGAAAGAAGCCTAGAGACCTTAAGATTAAGTGAGTAAATGTTCACTGGATCCCTGAACTGTACCTGGTATCTTCTGTTCAGAGAATAAACCTCCAGTCTCTTCAGCAGAGTGGAATGCAGGAGGGAATCCGACAAACTAACGGTCTTCCGTGACTTCCCCCAACTCTAGCCCCACCTTCATCTCCACTTCCAGAGGCAGGGGTCCTACCAGTCCCTGAGACTCTTCAGGTTTCCTGGATGTATGTCCTGTTGTCCCTCAGCTTTTCCTACTGACAGATTAAGGGATTGTTTTCTCAAATCTGCAAGTTCGGTTACCGCTCGTCCGCATGTTTCCTAGCTTCTGAAGTTGCCGTTGTTAACCTTCTTTCCCATTCTCTCTGTTTTTGTACTTTGTGTATTAAAAAGCAAACAACTCAATAGGTTTCAGGGAAAAATTGAATGCAAATGTGCATATTTAAGTTACCATTTTTAACCTGAAGTGATGGCTTTCGATTTACATTATTGATTTCATACAGTATCAAATTTTATATGCTACCATATTTCTGACAATTTCACTTTTATTCTTTAGGAATGACAAGATGTTACACTGGGGTATTATCATCTCTCCCATCTCCTCCCCATCTCACCCTCTGTCTGAACCAAACTTCTAACATGCTCAAAGTGTCATGTTTCTGGGACCCACCCCTATACTGAGGAACATAGTCTCCCCTTTCTGACCAACAAAGGATTATTGGGATCTATAGCTTGTGTATCAGGTATCTTACTACATTGAAGACAGCTGGCCCTTTAAAGGAGGGTTTAGACATGCATGCAGTATGGAGAAATGGCAAAAGCAAAAAAACCCTCTTGTTTAAGATCAGGAGAGTTAACTTTTGATTACCGGGTCTTCTCTGAGCCTAATTCTCTATTCATAAAAGAGAATAATCCTATTTATTTCACAAGATTGCTCTGAAGTTTCAACGGATAATACACACAAAGTGTGTAGCAAAGGTAGATTACCAGTTCAGGATGGTAGATTAAAACTGTACCAGAGAAATGTGTCCCTTATGGAAAAACAAACAAACAAACAAACAAACAAAACCCACCACCACAACAAAATAACAAAATGGTCAGTAAAGTTCAAAATCTAACAACTGTGGATAAGAACTCATTCTGAAAAGCCTTGACTCCCAAACAACCACCCTTCCACTCTGTTTAAAGACCAGTTCAGTAATTGAACTGAAATGAGCCTGAGGGTGTTTCTCACAGGAGAATGGCAAATCCCCACCCGCCTCAAGTAAGCCCTATGAAAGACATTTGATAGGGCTCAGAAAAGAGCTAATGGTCTAATACAGCTGGAGACACAGATGGTAGATAGATAGATCAGGGTCAAGATGGTGGATGGTAGCAACGGTAGCCTGAGAGATGATTAAACTTTGGATATAATTTGAAGGTAAAGCCTACAAGATTGGATGTACAAGAGAAACAATGCAGTCAAGGATAAGTCCAAGTTCTTTTGGTATGAAGAACTGAAAATATGGAGTTTCAAATAGTTGAGTTAGGGAGGATTATGAGAGAGTAGGTTTAGGTAGGTGTGTAGGAGAGGTAAGAAGCTGAGTTTTGGACATGTTTGAGACACCTATTAGACATCTAAGTAGAATTGTCACGTCAACTAAACAGTTGGATATGGAAGTGGTCTGAGCTAGAGATAAAAATTTGACAAGCATCAAAATATACATGTGTGTATTTGTGTATATATGAATGTGTGTGTGTGTTGTGAGAGTGAGTTTGTCACGAACTCAAAGAATGAGGGCAAAAAGAGAGGCACTCAGTACCTAAAGAAAGAAAGTGATAATTAAAACATTATCATGAAGTCAATGGGTAATTACAAAGGACAATGAACAGAATAATAATTGCTGAAAATTAAGTTGCTAACATAACAGAATTATTTAAGATGATAAAAATACAGATAAAAAAGAGATTAAAGCAATTAAAAGGGGGTAATCAATAGGTATGCAAGACAGAAAAAGACAATCCAACATATGGATAATCAACTTCCTAACAACAGAGAAGACAAATAGAACAAATAAGCAATATAAAAAGTATAAACATGTTTGAAGAATAAACTAACATTTGAGTTGGACCAGTAAAGATGTTACATTTTATTTGTTAGTTTAAGTAGTATACATAATCAGCCTTCCTAGTGGAGAGTTTTCATCTATTTAAAAAGCACTACTTTGACGTCACTACCTGCAGGGTCAAATTTGTTACAGGCAATACAGAAAAATCTTGTGTGTGTTCTTTTTTGTTTTGTTTTGGCTGTTTGAGAGTTCTCCATAGCCCAGTCTAAAACCTATTTGCAGATGCCCATATACTTGAAGCTAATAAGCTCTTACATTTCTCTTTTTACCAGTTAACTGTTGTGTTTACTGAGATTTAGTTTTGTCTTCAAACTGATGAGGACAACTATACAGTTATAGCAATCACTTCCCTTAAGTGAATATTATATAAACCTATGAACTATAAAAGTAAAGGAAGTTTTTTTTCTCTGAAAACCAAGGTGGGGAGATCTCTGGTTTGGATATAAAAGGTTGTAAGAAGGGGCGCATGGGTGGCTGAGCTGGTTGGACGACTGCCTTTGGCTCAGGTCATGATCCTGGAGTCCTAGGATCAAGTCCCGCATTGGGCTCCCTGCTCGATGAGGGGTCTGCTTCTCCCTCTGACCTTCCCCCATCTTGTGTGCTCCCCCAGTCTCTCATTCTCTCAAAAAAAAAAAAAAAAGTTTGTAAGAAATCATTGCTCTCTACCTAATTACCAAAAACAAGCTGGATAAGATTTAGAAACCACTGTAGAGCTGAGAACAAAAAGAAACCTCAATTAACCACATTCCAGAAAATGACATGCCTTCGTAGAAGAGAAGAGACACATGGCTGTTCTTATGCCTTTTGGAAAGCAGGGGGAGGATGAATTTACCAGAGATAAGGATAAGGAGAAAACAATAAAGAACTTATAATGGCCACAAATGGGCAGAAAGCACAGGTTGGAATTACATGGAGCTATAGCTGCAGACAAATCAGCATCCAGCCACTTCCTCTTTTCAGGTCTCCAGATAGTGCTTGGGGTAGTATACCAAAGTCTGAGGACAGAGTAAGAGAGCCAGCAGGGTGAAAGGCAGGCAGCCAGTAGAGAACCAGGGATAGGGCAGGAGAACTGAAGAGACTCTGCAGTTTCATTTGATGGGTGAGGCAGGAGAGTTAAGAGAAAGCTCTCCAAGGCATTCTGGACCTTCACAGAGTAGAAGCAGCTACCCTTTGAAGTTGGCAGCAGGGCAAGAGGAAAGAGAGAGATTTCAGGTGCTTAAGTCCTGAAGCAGTCCTGAAGCAAAGAGAACTACCAAGCAATTCCAAAATCTGACACTCTTACTATGAACAGAGAGAGAGCTCCCATAGTCCAAAAGCTGAAGGCATTGTTTTAAGGCATAAAGAGATCTCAGGAGTCTCATCAGTGCTCAGAGCCTGTTGTCTCCTACTGACGGAACAATCTTAATCCCATCCTTAAAACATTTAAATCCAGTTGTGAATTGAATCAAATCAATGCTGCAAAAAAGACTGGATTCACCTCAAGCACAACTCAGAATCACTCAGCACCCCATCCCCACTCAAGCATATTGGAAGGAAAAGGAGTGTGCACTCTTTTCTGGAGGCAAATATTATTCATTTCATTCTCTATTATCTTTTAGTAAAAAATATCTGAAATAAGATAGAATTTTACAAGATACAGAAGCAAGAAAATATGCTTAAGAGAGGAAGCAGTTCTTAGAAGCAGACTCAGAAATGAGCCAGCTATTGGAATGATCACACCAGAACTTGATATAACAATTATATAAATACTAAAGGATCTCATGGAAAAGATTAAAAACATGCATGAAGAGATGAAAAATGTAAGCACAGACATAGAAAGTATAAAGCAGAGTCACAGCTAGGCTAGAGAAGCAAATCTACTGGTGCTTGGCACTTAGATTTATGTCCAAACAACCCCGTGTAGAGAGGGCTATAAGTTAGAAAGAAGGAGAAAGGAGGGAGAGATGTGATGTTTGGTACGCTATGATGCCCAAAAGCAGCAGCAGTGAAGGTCAGCAAATGTGCTAATACCTCATGGGAACAGGGGAACAGCAAACTTCTCAACATCACAGCTCAGTTTATGCATAAAAATACAGTATATTTTGGGGACTCCAAGGAGCATGTACTGGGGACTTTGCAGGGCTCTGAGGTCTTGTAGAACACATGGAGATAAAAAGCAATGATGCCCAGATGACTACTGTTAATATTATGCCATCTATAAAATAGGTTAATGAGGACTGCTTGAACTCAGATTTTGATAAATTATAACAAATCAATTTCCTTTCTTCCAGAACTTTCATGACAGGGAAAGTGGCTTATTTCCTTCTGCATGTAAAGTTGCTCAGTTAACATAACCCATTTACTTTCGAGTTCAAAGAATACTCACCTTGTTTTAGTAAGTCCTATTGATCTAAACCACAGGTATTCTACTAACATTTCCATTTGTTCTTGGGAGAAATCTTTCTCTCCTTCTCTCCTTTTGTTTGGCGTTCTTTTTTTTTTTTTTTTTTTTTTTCTTTCCCAGAGCACAGTTTATTGTTTAAGACTATATATTTCTAGGGCGCCTGGGTGGCTCAGTTGGTTAAGCGGCTGCCTTTGGCTCAGATCATGATCCCGGAGACCCAGGATCGAGCCCCACATTGGGCTCCCTGCTGGGCAGGAAGCCTGCTTCTCCCTCTCTCACTCCCCCTGCTTGTGTTCCCTCTCTGGCTGTGTTTCTCCCTGTCAAATAAATAAAATCTTAAAAAAAAAAAAAAGACTATCTATTTCTATTTTCATTTTATAAAAGTTGTTTGTTATCTGACATTTATCTAGACAATGTTTTATTCTCAGCTCCCGTGTTTGTATTTCTTGCCTATATTTAATAGACCTTTTCTACCTTAACTGATTACTTATTATCACTGCATTTCAACTCCACTAGGTTGATTACCATCCATAGTTTTAACTTTACCAGCCTTCAGCTCAGGTTTCAGTGTGTTGATTTGAATAAGTACGTAACACTGTCAAAAATGGATTAAAAATGGATAAGTGGTTAATCCAGAAATGGATTAACTGTATCCTTAACACTCAGTTATATTCTTAGAAGAGGCTCAATTGAAAGCCACTTTTTAAAAAGGTAATACAGGTGATATATAGTACTAAGTTGAGTTTAAAAATAATACAGATAATGACTTACCTTTGCTTTGTGCAACAGAATCTCCTGGAAATATTTAGGCTGTGTACCACTTGCATTTTTTTTTTTAGATTTTATCTAACTATCTATCATCTATCTATCTATCTATCTATCTATCTAACTATCATCTATCTATCTATCTATATCATCTATCTATTTTAGAGAGAGTGTGTACAGGAGCAGGGAGAGGGAGGGAAAAAAAATCTCAACCAGACTCCATGCTGAGTACAGAGCCTCATGCAAGACCTGATCCCACCCCACTGAGATCATGAACTGAGCCAGAATCAAGAGTCAAGATACTGACCAGACTGACCCAACCAGATGTCTGACCTCTTGTGATTTTTAACCCTGTATTTGCAACAATTGCATCTATTAGATATAATTTAACAGTGGTAGTTACTGGATTCTTAACTGCATGTTTCCAGAGTTTCGGTTTAAAAAACACCAAAGTTTACTATAAAATACAATAAGAATACTCCTCAGTATTTGTGGAAGTTTATGTGCTTTTTGAGTATTGATGGCTAGAAGTGGGGAAAAAAGTGAGAGGCATCTAGGGCAGCCAAACTGCATTAGTTTTGTTTATCTTACATAACAAATGCCAGCTAAAAATCTGAACTTGCAAGGAAAACCTATTAACAGCTAATTAATATTTAATTTTATAAAGCATTTGTTGCTGAATACTTTTAAATTATAGACCCTGAAAACTATTAAAATGCTCTTTAATACTTATTCCACCCTAAAGCTGAGCCATCCGTATTACAAACACGGTCTGGGTATGCCTGGAGGGCAAGTTTTTTTATTTCCCTTTTTCTCTCTCTCCCACAAGAACTTCTAAAAGGATATATTTGTTGCTAACAATTTTATCCACATCTCTACCAAATCTGTCTAGAAAACTTGCATTCAGCAGTTGCTGTAAAGCTGCTGCCACCACTAATCATTACTGTGGGTGTACCTGAGAAGACAGCTCACAAAAAAGGAATGCAGTGGGCCTGAGAGGACCGAGTTCAGGGTCTCCTGCCCCAGTGTTCTTGCATCCTGATTTTGCCTCCTGAGTTTTCTTCTTTCATTTACTCAGAGGTGGAAGCACAAAGAGTAGAGTTTGTGGCTTCAAGTTCATTTATATGTGTGTTGTTCCAACCCACCCATTTGTGACCTGAGCAGAACTGAATTTCTAATTTCTGTGACTCTAGGCAAGAAAAGATTCAAATGACCGACATAAAGTGGGCAAACAACAATCACACACACAAAATTTTTTTCTTCTAAAGGGAAAATTTTCAGATTATTTTAAAATAAAATAGATTAGCAAAACTATGTCTTCTTTTCCTTACACTGACCCGAGTATAATTATGGATTTTGTTTTTAACCTTTTATTTCCCTTTTATTTCCCTTTTTCTCTGACTCTTTGAGCGATTATATTCAGAACTGATGGAATGTTGTGCTCCATTAAGAGTTCAAGAGAGATTCACTCAAAATTAAAAACTTTTGGGCTTCAAAGATACTATCAAGGAAATGAGAAGTCAGCCCACAGACTGGAAGACAGTATTGGCAAATCATATATTCAAGAAGGGATTTGTATCCAGAATGCATAAACAACTCTTATGGGTTGATATAGAAAATAACCTAATTAAGAAGTGGGCAAAGGATTTGAATAGACATTTCTCCAAAAAGATATGTAAATTGCTAATAAACACATGAAGATTACCATCATCATCATTGGTCATTAGGGGAATACAAATGAAAACCACAGCGAGACCGATTTTTCACCCACTAGAATGGTTATAATAAGACAGACAGTCACAAGCGTTGACAAGAATGTGGTGAGATTGGAACTCGTACATTGCTGGTGGGGAATGTAAACTAACGCAGCCATTTTGCAAAAACAGTTTGGCAGTTTCTTAAGTTAACCATAGATTTACCATATGATTCAGGAATTTTACTCCTACCCACAAAAATTGAAAGCAAAAATCTATATCTATATACAAACCTGTACACGAAGGTTTTAGCGGCATCAATAACAACATCTAAAAAGTCAAAACGATTCAAGTGGCTCTATGAGATGAATGGATAAAGAAAAATGTAGTGTACCTATATAACAGAATACTATTCATCAAAGAAGAGATAACATTCTACAACGTGGATGAACTTCTAAACCTTAAGCATCTCAGTGAAAGAGCCTAACATAAAAAAGCACATATTCTACCCATATGAAATGCCCAAAAAAGCCAAATATTTAGAGACAAAAGGTAGATTACTGCTTACATAGGGCTGGGAGTGAAATTGAGGGTGATTGTAAAGAGGCACAAGGTGTCCTTTTAGGATGGTGACAACATTCTAAAATCAGATTCCACAAATTCACAAAAACTTCATTGAATTGTACATTAAAATGAGTGAATTTTATGGTTGGTAAATTATATCTCAATAAAGCTGATGAAAGAAATTATTATGAATTCCAACTCAGATCTGGAGGGAAATTACCACTTACCAGATTGTATTCCTAATTTTGGTGGGCTTCACTTGATTGTATAGGTTTATTGACCTAGACTTGGTCAGTGTATTTAGAAAAATGCAAGTTTGGTATTTATTTTATGAAAGTTATCTGGGCATGGTTTGGGGAACCAGGAGCAGAACTGGGGTGATAAGACACATGCTCGTACATGGGCTTATTAATTGATGATGACTGACAGGATGCAGGAAGGTGCCCAAGATGATCAGCTAATTTCAACTTTGAAACTCCAGTTTCTTCCAAGTATTCTCTAATGAGTTCCAAGGAGAAAGATGCACGGAGCTTAACTCCTGACAAAAATATTTCCTGACCAAAGAAGAGATTGTCTTAAATTAGAAGATGTATTAAGTAATTTTAAACCTGACAGAATAGCCCTCCAATTTCAAGAGCTTTTAATAGCATCTTCTTATGGACCTTAAATTTGGTGAAAAACTTGTGACGTGCCTTCCAGAACAAAGGCAAAGAAGCTCGTGTTTCTATATCATTTCCCAGAGAACAAAGACTACGCTAGTGCTAAATAAAGCTACATATTTTCATGGCAGCTTGTACCCCTACACCTGTTTTTTTTTTCTGGTGGGATAAAGAAATGGAAAGTATGTCCTAACAACCCTCAAGTCTCTTTCTAAACTTATTTATGACATGTAGAGGTCCAAGTTCCAGCATGTTTGTTATTTTGAGTGAAAAAGTTTTCTCTGAAAATGTAAAACAGGCACATTAAGGAGCCAAATGTACATTAGTTACCTGCTCCCATCCTCTATGCCCCCCCTTTTTTAAAGGATAGATTCTGCATGATGGAGGCTAAAAGGTGGCAGCTGTGCCAAAGTAGTGGACCCTAAATCGCTGAGCAAAAATGAGAGAGGAGAGGCTCTGATTGCTCGCAGTACAGGAGTGAATATGCGCTCTCAGCCACAAATCAAGCGAACTGAAAAAAAAAAAAAAAAAAAAGGCCCAATCAAGGCAGTAATGGCCTCCACTTCACAATCAGACAAGTGCTTCTTACTTGAAAAATCCTACCATTTATAGCTGATTGCTAACCCTGGCCTCATTTCTAATCTAAAGGGCGAGTAATAATTTGGAAAAGGAATTATAACAACTTCCCAACAATTTAGCAAATTGTTATTATTTCAGGGGGAGGGGAGGTGGGCAGAAAGGAGTTGCTTTTGTAACATGTTTCTCTGATGGGTTACCATTTTCATGACATCAAATCCCATTGCTGCCATGCTAGAATAGCAACTAATATATATTGGAAATATGTCTTTTTAATGGTAATATTTTATGCCATGTTACATATTTTAATATGGTCAAAGTTATGGCTCTCCAAAAGAAAAGGGGAGGAAGTGGAGGTGTCAGTTCTATTGTCTCTTAATTATTATTCATGTTCAGTCTCTTAATTATTATTCAAATGAGGAAACACAGTCTGGGTAAGGGTAGTAACTTTCTGAAGGTCCCACAGCTACTGAATGACAGATTAAATTAAAACCTGGATATCCTTACTCCCATCATGACACCTTTTGCATTAATTATACCCATTTTTCCAAATGGCTTTAAATTATGTGGGGCTTTTTTAGGAACAGGACACATTAGACTCATCTAGTATAGACATCAGTGATTTTTGTAAGAGAATGTGCTTTTATACCACTGTTTCTGCATGTTTCACTGCTTCCATGAGCTTTGTAATGAAATTTCTCGCAGTTTAGAACTCTTTTGTTTTTAGGTATGAGAAGATTAAATGCCACCAATTGAAAAAATATATTTCATTCTCTTTTATTTTCCAAATTAAGACCAGTTGCCCACAACAGAATAGATGATGAGTAGCAGAACCAAAACACAGTATTTGTTCTTTCATTTTTCTCTTCAAGTAGGCAACCAACAGAATTCTGTGGGCACACTGTGGGTCTCTGCAGTGGTATAGCTATACCCAAGGCAAGTTACATGTCTGGAAAATCAGGCAGTAATTCTGAATCTAAGTTAGAGAAACTGGAACTCCCTGTCATTTGAATCCATGTAAGCATAAGAAACATTTTTTATTATTTATTCATTTTCAGTGGAAACAATAACTTTATGTTGGTATTTTTCATATGTCTAGCAAATATTAGGGATAGAAAATATATCTCAGGAAATATTTTGATTTTAAGTTGAAAATGTTAAACATAATACGCTATGCTTTTTGAAACACAACAGATTTTAAGCAGATCTAAAAATTGGATTTGGAAAAACAAATATAACTATCTTTATTTATGTGTGTAACTAGAGTAAGAAGGCTAAAATTTTCAGATACCCAGAAATGATTTATAGCTTGCAATTACCCACTCCATTCAATATAAACAAGATCATAATTCATATTGCATAATCTACAGCACATTCTAAAATATATAATGCCACTCTGAAAGAAAAACTTCCTATGTCATCTCTCATGTCCACAGCCATGACCTGAAAGTGCCTTTTTTTAAAAAGATATAAAGAATTGATATTATTAAGTCCTAGAGACAAAAAGCGAAGTATTTTTAGAAAGGAGTTTGGAATTTAAAAACTTTTAAGAGTGGGAAATCAGATAGTATAATGGGAGGTTCACATTTTGTTTTGAGAAGGAAAAGCCGTGTTCTAATGGATACATTTGTTGTACTTCACAGCTATTTGAAAATTAGCGAAAATAAGTAAGACTTTCACTGTGGCTGAGGAGGAATAGAATGTAAAAGCTTAAAGAGAAGGACTAGGAAACCCAAAATTTGACAAAATTTACAGTAGTGACCATAGGCAAAATCATGAGAAGCACCATGCCTTCAAAGTAGCCTGGATATTTTAGAAGAATTAGCAAGAATGAACTTTAGATAAAGAAACTCAAAAGCATACTTTTGTTTTATAGTTTTAAAGTTAAAGGAACAGTATCTATTCATAGTCCAACTGGGAGAAAAACTTAGGGATCTGAGCCCAGAAATGGGTTTTTCAAGGATAGCTCTCTTCTAGGAAGTGTCATATTCCTGAACTTCTGTTTTATTAAAACTAGTTTTTAGAATATTAACACAAGCTAAAATGACCCCTAGTGTTAGGAAATAAATTCTTTAGGGTGAATCATGAACACCAAATACTGTTACCAACACAGTAACATTAGCACACACATTTTGTCACTGTCTGTAATACAATTAGCAACAATTATATTGCTTTAGTCAATGCAAAGAAACACAGAGTGTGTGATAAAAGCAATCTCTTTCTTCTTGCCCATAAAACAAAAGAGTATCTTATCCTCAGATCCATTCAAGCAGTTTCAGATTTTTGTCATTCAGAAAAGATGTTTTCTCTCATTAGGAAATAGATGTTTATAGCTAAAAATTAGAGCAAAGGAGAAAAGGAGAAAAAAAGGCAAGATTTTTTTAATAAAAATTCTGGTAGCATCATCTAGGACAATGTGTGGAACAATTTCAAGGCAGGCTTCTTGAGTAGTATAGTTACTTATATATAAGAAATCCTAGCTTTTATGGGCTAAATGGAAAAGTACTCAAGTTGTTTTAGCTGTATAAATCATTACACACATTATGTGTTATAAGGAGACTCTAAAATGTCTAAGCATTTAAAAGCACTTGCTTCATTAAACCTGCACAAATGAATTTTGTGGTAGCCACTTAACAGTTCATTTTTATATCTTTAAGAGCAAATTTTTGGAGGGAAAATTTAACATTATGGAATGCAGTTCCCACAAATCATCAGAGAAATGCAACCCGGGACATAGTAAAGATATCTCTTGCCTGAGAAAAATGCAACTGAAAGAGGGTTGTGTTAAGATTCGATAATGAATAAACTGGCCTATGATTTTTGTGTGTTTGTGGCAAAGAAATGAAACTAGTTAAATATCAGTCAGTGTGGTTTAGAAAAGCAAGCAGGGATTAGAAAAAAATCAACAAAACACTTGCATTTATTGTGATAAATTCAAAGCAAAATGTTATATAATATATAGGCATATGGTTAAGCCTTTTAGAAACTGTTGACTGTAAGTGATAGATACTTCTTTTAAAAATGGGTTTTATCTGTTGTGCATTATTTATCAATGATAATTAGAAAAAAAGTGAAAGTAAGAACTAATAAAATACAGATTTATGATATAGGTTGAAAAATAAAAATCATTTAACCTAACATGTAATTAATTTCAGAAAGAAATAAATACCATGTACATATGCCTATTAAAAGTACACAAAACCATTTTCAAATATATGTTTTGAATTCGGCTCTGAGCTTAATTGGAAAGCTTTCTTGGAGGAGAAAAAACACGAAGCTTCTTCCTATGTGCTTATTGCTACCATAGTAATTATCTACAAAGAAGATGCAACGATGATGATAAACTTCATTACTCAATAACATCAGTAAACATTAAAATATTTAAAGAATATTGTACTGCATTATGGTTTTCTATTTAACTCTCACAATTACAGCAGCCTTTTCTTCTTGTATTTCCCTATGGGATGAATTGCTAGGATTTGATAATCTGCTGCTAATGCAAACTGATATTACAGTCATATGACCTAATTAAACATCAGGATTCATATTTAAAATATATAATTACTAGAGTGTCATTTTAAAAAATGTAATTACTAGTTTCTACTTTAATAGCAAAAATTGATGTGCATATAAACAGACTATGGAAAGTTTCCTGGAAAATGTTTTTCTTCTCTGATTGTAAAGAAACAATGAAAAATATCAGTGTTGAAACCCATCATTAATATTATTTTCATGGAATGAATTCCCTTGTCTTTCATCACTGTGAAAATTTCGACTTTCAGAAGTATATTACATGTCATTCCTTATTGTCACTTGGAATCCATTCATCTTTCTTTATAGGAACACATTTCCATTTCTGGTGTTTAAGAAATCCATGCACGACACTAGTGTGTCAAGTAAGTGAAGAAACAAACTTCCATTATTTTAAAACAAAACAGACTCAAAGATTTGGGGCTTTGGGGAGGAATTTTTCATTTCTGAATTGCACAAAATCATTTATAATTACCTCTTAGTGATTTCAATATCACAAATCCCTTCTGATTAGCCCTCTTTAAAAAAAAGAGACGAACTCGCTTTAGAATTGTTTGGCCCTGTTGGAAGCCCCGTCTCAAAGAACGACAGATTATGTAATTAAGTTGAATCGTGTATTTTCCATAGAAACAAGGCATGATACTGGAACTGATGCAAGCTATATGCTCATTTCTATATTTAGGCTGCTCAACGTCAACGGGCAGCAGTCTGCTGACCGACCAACGAAGAATTAAGGCATCATATGTAGCTTTTCAATTTTAAAAATATGGGAAGACAGAAAAAAAGAAGTCGCTATCGAAAAGGCTAATAAAGTGTAACCCTTTTAAAGACCTATTCTTCGTTTCTTGAGTGAAAGAGTGTCCCCTCAAATAGTATTTCCCCACTTAGAGGATTGATTTGCTTAGAGTGCAGTATAGTGAAGTCTGGGGAAATAGTTAAGTTTAGCATCCAAAAAAGAGACCCAGGCAAAAAAGCAAAAACGTAAGTTCACAGAGGAACACATGCCAAGTACCTCCAGAACTTTGTAAGTGAAAATGCAAATGCAAAATGCTCCTTTGTTTTTTCAAATATTTAGTGTAAACTAGAGATTACAAGGTTAAGTCAGACATTGCTGAGACTACATCTAACACAATAGCAATAGGAAGGGGAAAAAAATCGCTGAACATTTCTCAGCATTTGATTATCTTTATCTTTGAATTCAGAACAGTATTTCTTACTGGGCTTTATCTTCTGATTCTCTTATTTCTACTTTTTGCCACCAAACCACAGCTGTAGTCCTAAATACCCAGTTGTGCTGTATTTTGAAACCCTCTGCACTATACTCTGAAAGTATACTATTTATTTACATTTTACCAAAACAATCACAATGAAAATTCAGTGTCACAAAAGCCCCTGGAAAGAAAAGGGATCAAAGAAACTTGTTAATGGTTCTACAAGACCTTGAATGTGTTGTCTAGAGTAAGTCATCAGGAATCAATGAACCTCCATCTTACAATGATTCTTTTAAACCAATAGCAATGGGTTATTTACAAGACGTGGTGATTGTATATTTAAATTTTGTAACTAACTGCTGCCTAAGTGTTGAACTTACATTTAACATAAAAAATAGACAGTACTGCATGAGGAAAAGTAACATTAAACAGACTAAAGAAAAAAAATGACATAGAAATCTATAATCCAAATAATTGCAAATATCATTACTCTTTCTCTAGGATAACAGATTTAATACAAATATACAGGGAGACACAGCAATTTACTTTGAGGCCTATATGGAGTCATCTATAAATATACAGATTCATCTTTTGAATTTGTACAAAATGATGTTTATTATCAGTTCTTTACACATACATTTTTCTTAAGTGTGTGTGAAAAATAAAGTTACGAAGATGATCTTACAATTCTAACCATGTAGATTTTAGATTCAAGCAGACTAAAAATGTGAAGCAAACTTGTTCCCAATATTTCTTTCATTTTATGCTGTAGACATCATTTTAATGGGACACTGAAACAGCAAAGGTGAAAACTTCTGAGAATATGGCTTTTATAGTAAAATACCAAATATCATTTGGTATTACGTGATTTCATTTTTAGAAGAATAAGTGGAAGAGTCATTTTTTCTTATGTTATTTTTTCTTAAAAATAAAAACATCAAAATATTCTTTAATTGGTTTTATAAAGAAGAGAAAAGAAACCAAAGCCCACGCTCCCCATTTCAGTTTTGGACGAGGCTCAAGCGGCTCCGCCAAATCCACTGTGTGTAGTGTTCTGCCACCTGGTGGCTGTTTGTAAAAACTCTGGACAATGTGTGCGGGCCTTCCGTTCCTTTTTCTTTCTTTACCCTCCCCTTTATGGAACTAATGAAATAAACTTCAATTTGACAATACGCCTGTTGCTGTGGGAAACACTGGCTAGTTCATGGGACTTATTAATTCCCTTTTGCCTCATTTCAAAGCATCAGTACACATTAGATAGAGATTAACAGGAGGTTTGAGTAAGTTATTGGCAATTGTGAAGTGAAATGAAATTAGCCAGAATTTATTGATTTCTGCAGGGTGCTCTTTTACCCAAGGAATTAAAAATAGTTGATTTAAGTCTTAAGATACCCTGAGAAATATGTAGAGGTAGATAGTAAATCATGAAAAACTGGGGAACAAAGGAATTCATTAAATGAATATAATGAGACAGCATTTCTGTGTATTAATGTGAACATTCCTGCTGCTACATTATAGGGAAATAAACCTAGTAGACAGTTTGAGATGTCATTTCTGTCAATACATCTCATGGATGATGTAAACTACAAGATCCAGTGTTTGAATAATGATCACTTACTGATTATTATACACTGATGAATCATTCCATAATTATATGTGGTGAGTTTTTTTTTTTAACTTGCTATCATGAGCACACCTAGTGTTCAGAATGTAATCTCTAAATGTCAAGGAACTGAGGCTTTTCAGCTGATTCTATGATTCTGTGGCAGCACACAATGAACCTAGAACATCTTCTTGTGAAAAACAATAAGGAAATGCTTAAAACCTGACAAGAACAAGTGAAAAGAGCACGGGAGCCAACTGAAGTGACTCCCCACTGTTCACACCTGGAACAATAAAGAGTGATAGCAACAGGCTGTGATCCACTGAATAAAATAAGAATATTTGAATCAGGGCACTTGGGTGGCTCGGTTGGTTAAGCGACTGCCTTCGGCTCAGGTCCTGATCCCGGAGACCCAGGATCGAGCCCCACATCAGGCTCCCTGCTCAACAGGAAGCCTGCTTCTCCCTCTCTCACTCCCTCTGCCTGTGTTCCCTCTCTGGCTGTGTTTCTCTCTGTCAAATAAATAAATTAAATCTTGAAAAAAAAGAATATTTGAATCCATCTCTCTCTCTCTCTCTCTTTCTCTCTCTCTCTCTCTAACATATGCACACAGTGAAGGGGAAACTCTCTTGTAGTAGAATGCCAACTAGTAGGGGCGCCTGGGTGGCTCAGTTGGTTAAGCAACTGCTTTCGGCTCAGGTCATGATCCTGGAGACCCGGGATCGAGCCCCACATCGGTTTCCCGCTTGGCAGGAGGTCTGCTTCTCCCTCTCTCAGTCCCTCTGCTTGTGTTCCCTCTCTTGCTGTGTTTCTCTCTGTCAAATAAATAAATAAAATCTTAAAAAAAAAAAAAAGAATACCAACTAGTAAATGTAGAAGGAATAAAAGAATGGTAGATTACCCTTTGCAATCACCATGGTAATAACTGATTCAAACAAGAATTATGCTAAAACTATGGGTGAAAGTTTGATGAAGAACAGATTGTTTACAGACTCTTAAAGTATAGGTGCTACAAATATCTTATTAAATAAAAAAGGAAAAAATAGTACCTTAAGAATGGAGAAATCTGGCAGACACCACGTTAACCAAATGATCAAAGTTAACGTCACCAATAAGAGAACCTGAAAGTCACATGCTTCCTAAAATTATACATTGATAAGAATTCCTCATTATGTAGTTTTCTTGCCCAAAATGCATTACCTGAATCTAATTGTGAATACATAGAGAAAAACATAAAGATACCTATTTTTAAAGACACTTTTCATGTATTTCTCAAACATGTCAGTGTTATGAGGGACAAAGACTTGCTAACTGATTAATGATCAAAAGAGTCTAAAGAAGTATAGAAACTAAATACAACTTAAGATCCTAAATTGGATCCTGGGTCAGAAAAACAAATTACTAAAAATCATATTGTTGAGACAATTGATGAAATTTGAATAAGATTTGTAGATTATATAATTAGGTTGTATAAATTTCAGATTTCCCGATTTTTTATATTTATGTTGAAATTATATGAGACTGTCTTTGTGCTAAGGAAATATGCATTGAAGTATTTAAGGACAATGAAGCATGTATCTTTAACCTACCCTCGAATGGTTCAGAAACAGGTTTATATTTATGGTATGTGTATATATACCCAGATGCATAAAAAGAGAAGAAGCCAGAGGGAGATGGAGAAGTCAATTCTGGGTAAAGTATATTCAGAATTTCTTTATACTGGCATGACTTTTCTGTATACTTGAAATTATGTCACAATAAAAAGCTTTCAAAAGGCTTTCTATAAACACAGACAGGACCAATGGCCTTTAATCACAAAATGTATCTTGGACTCTTGGAATGCTGAATCTGGAAATTTGGATATCTCATCAGATATAAAGCACAATATTACATACACAGTGTTCTCTAAGCTTATTTTTACACTGACCCCCTTGATTTTGTCAGTCATATAAAGATTTCTCCAAGAAATGATTAGTGGGGACACCTGGGTGGCTCCATCAGGTAAGCATCTGCCTTTGGCTCAGGTCACGATTCTAGGGTCCTGGGACTGAGCAGGGCATTGGCATCAACATCGGCATTGCAGGGGAGGGGAATCCCTGCTCAGCTGACAGCCTGTTTCTACTTCTGCCTGCTGCTACCCCTGCTTGTGCTCTTTCTCTCTCTGACAAATAAATAAAGTCTTGGAGAAAAAAAAAGAAATGAATAGTAATAGCATTTGATAATGAATTTGCCATTGTTTTTAAAGTAATAAGTTAGATAATGCTCTGAACTCTTATACCTACAGTGTGTTTATAAAGTGAAATCATTTAGAAAGTGCTTGTTAGAGGGGCGCCTGGGTGGCTCATTCGGTTAAGTGTCTGCCTGCAGCTCAGGTCATCAACCCAGGGTCTCCAGATGGAGCCCCCATTCAGGCTCCCTGCTCAGCGGAGACTCTGTTTCTCCCTCTCCCTCTGCCTCTGCTCATGTACTCTCTCTCTCTTGCTGACTCTCTCAAATTAATAAATAAAATCTTTAAAAAGACTGCTTGTTAGAAACCAAAAATGGGCAAGACATCGGAGATACAAAAATGATAGAAACACACCTTTCTCCCTCAAGTCGTCGAAGTTTAATAGGGTGATGTTGGTGGATGTGTATGCGTGCAATTAACAAATGTCAAGCTACTCCTTGACACGTGTCATTCTAGAGATGGAAACAACGTGTTATGTAAGTATGAGGATGGGAATGTGCTCTGGGAAAGCAGAGATGGAAGGAGTTAATTCTGAAATGGGCCATCAAGAAAGGTTCCGAGAAGAGGCCACATTTGAACTGGGCTTGGATTGGTGAGCAGAATCTGAAGAGCATGGATCATCCCAGGCAGTTGTGGGATGGTGTCCACTATACAGCCTTTAATAAGTTATGAGATGGAAAGCTCTGCCAGGGTGGTGGGGGCTTTGTCTTGTCTCTCTGTGACTGACACATAGTCAGGCAGTCCTTCCATATTTGTTATGGAACTATTGGGCAATTGTTGTATACATATATGAATTTCAAATAAACAACTTGGTGATTGAGAAAGATTTCACTTTCCTCTTACAAGACTTATATTTAGAAGAAGGAGTTTCTTTTTAATTATTATTGGTATAGATAAAGAAAGTAGGTCATAATATACAGATGTATGAAAAGTTGAGTTGATAAATTTGGCAGAAATATCTGGAAAAGGGTATACGGAAAGGGAAATAAATTTCGTGAACTTTTAAATAATCTGCCACCGACTTGAAAATGAACCAAGCAGAACTTCTAGAAATAAAATACAGTCGTAAAACTCAACAGGCTAGCTAGATAGATTGGACAGGGTTGAAATGAGAATGAGTTTTCTGGCAGATAATCTCAGTAAATGACACAGAATAAAGTTTGTAAATGTAAAGCGATGGAAGGGAGGGGTGGATGGGAAGATATGGAGAATAGATAGATAAAGTAGGCCCAGTATATGATTAATAGTTTCAAAATGAGAGACTCGAGATGGGGCAGGAGTAAACTATGGTCTTTAGTTAATAATACTGCATCAGTAGTGGATGTCATCTGTAACAAAAACACAGCGTTGATGTAAGATGTTACAAATGGGAAACTGAGGTGTGGGGCAGAGGGGGTGAGAAGTCTATAAGAACGCTCTGTACTTTCTTATATTTTATTTTCTAAAGATTTATTGATTTGACATACAGTGCATAAGCATGAGGGAGGGAAACGGCAGAGGGAGAGGATATCCGAGCAGAATCCACAGAGCTCAGAGCCTGACCCAGGGATTTGATCTCACGACCCTGAGATCATTATCTGAGCTGAAAACAAGAATCGGTCCCTAACCAACTAAGCCACCCAAGTGCCCCTGTACTCTCTCCTTGATTTTCCTATAAACCTAAAACTGCTCCAAAGAAATAAAATGTCTTAAAATAAATTAATTAAAAATAATAATTAAAATAAGTAAATAGGTACACGTGCAATGAGTTAAAATTAAAGTTTTAACCAAACCATTTTAAAGGCAAAAAGAAAAAGGGCTGAGTGATAAATTCTCAACAAGAATGGAATGCATAAATACCCAGTACATTAAACGGCTGAGTTTAAGAATGTAAGTATTTGTGGACTAAGAGAAACCTGCATGTCGGGAACAGCCTGGTAGACAAGGGAAAAGAGAAGCTTGAGGATCAGAGCCGATATTTAAAGGCCAAAAATCCTAACCAAACAGATATCCTTTCTTACACACCCCTTTGGTCAGTGTTCGCTTTACTAGCCCTTCCCCCCCACTAGATTCAAGCAGTCAGGGACCATCCACAGAAGGATGATGGCTGCCAGTTCTCGAGGTTCTTCAACACCTCACCCATGAGCTTCCACAACTCCTGTCGGAATGGGGAAAGGCTTTGTTTTTAGAACATGGTCTTCCTCACTGTGACCTTTGTCTTTGAAATCAGGTGGCTCACTTGGTCTGAGGTTAGCCACTGAGCCCTTTGCCTTGCCTTTCAAAACATCACTGATGAGTATTCAGTCCTGGTACACTCCCAAATGGCTACCCATGGTCCCCTCACCTCAAGGGTGTTGTGTGAAAGCCGCCTCTTCGACCAGGCCCATTCCAGGACATGTAGCACTCTCCCTCTTTCCTAAAGTGGGGAGGCGGGCTAAACACCTGACACTCGTTCCCCTTTTCAACTCCAGAAACACCAATCCCTGGGGCGCCTGGTGGCTCAGTTGGTTAAGCGACTGCCTTCGGCTCAGGTCATGATCCTGGAGACCAGGGATGGAGTCCCACATCGGGTTCCCTGCTCAGCAGGAAGCCTGCTTCTCCTTCTCTCACTCTCCCTACTTGTGTTCCCTCTCTGGCTGTGTTTCTCTGCCAAATAAATAAAATCTTAAAAAAAAGAAAGAAAGAAAAAAGAAACACCAAGCCCCGAATCCAGGGCCAGACTCGTGGGTGTCCAACCTGTGCAACTGCAGGGGGCCCCGTGCTTGGAAGTATCCTGCTTGACTTTAAGCCCTGTTGTGGCCATTTTTGTTACTGAACTTTTTTCAGCAAGGTCTCCTCTCCCCATCTTCATTTTTGCAGTGTCCTCTACAAATTATGTAACCAGCCCTGCTCTGATCTCTTGTTTATGGTGTAATATCGTAACTAACATCGTTATGTAGGTTAATTCTCCTTGAAGTTCTAACCAGGGCTTACCAACACTGGTGGTCACAGGGGCAAGCACTGAAGCGGGAAAGATTGCAGCCGGTGAGTCAGAGAGCCAGCAGGGGGCGCTGCAACTGCGGTGTCCAGAAAACCTCGGGGCAGCCAGCCCTTGCCTCCTGCTGAGTGTTTTCCCAGGCGCAGTAGAGTCAGACCTTCCCATTTTTCAAGAAAAACTAGAGATGTACTTTATAAATCTCACCATATTTTAAAATACTGGGTCAGTAAGGAAAACGTATATTCTGTGTAGGCCAAAACACATTTGTTTGGCCATATCTGCAACCACTCTTTTATGACCTCTGGCTTAGAATAGTAAGAGCACAAGCACAGTTTCTAATTCCCCTTCCTATTTCAGTAAACTTAACAATCTTTTTTTTTTTCTCTTTTAGAGCAAAAAGTTAGTTAATTTGTAGACAATAGGTAGAAATGAATCCAGGCCCTAGGAATAAATGCCTGCCTCAATCCTGGGGGAAGAGAAAGGATTCCCTTCATCTTGGTTGGATCAGAAACAAAGAAGACAAACCACAAGGTAATTCTCAATAGGTTACCTTGCATATTAAATTATTACTAGTTGCCCTGCTGCAGTTATTAATATTCTTGATCAGACACGTGAATTGAATATAAAATAATAGACCATGCTAAGGCGTGAGTGGGATTCAGTGTCATTTTGGACTTATGACCAGCACCTGGACTCCCTCCTCTACTACTCTAAGAGGTCCAGCTTTGTTCTGTTACCTTAGATAAAAGGATTAGGAGGCAGCCCCTCTTCCTGATTCTAGGCATAGACTCAGTTTTTAGAATTTGTGGATACATAAGTCCCTATGGGCTCAGTTTAAATGACTGAAGGATTATGAAAACCAATGGATTATGAGTTCTTTAGAATCTTTTTTCAACAACAGGATGCACGGTCATTCCACCACAGGCTCCTGTTTCCCATTTCTCCCCTGGCCCCCCTTTTCCTACAGTTCTTATTTTAGGACTTATTTTTCAGTTGTTTCTCTTCTCTTTTCATCTCTACCCATCGTCTGGTGGGTATTTCCACATTTTATTCATTAAATTAGAAGAAATGGTCCAGACATTCTGAGACTGAATGACTTCTTTCCTGCTCAAATCCCCCGTCAGCAGGACTGTCGTATGTGTTAGTAGACAACAATGAGCACTGCGTGCCTTAAAGGGTGCTATTCATGTTGTCATCTGTGGGGAAGGTCCCCTCCTAGGGTTGAACAGAGTTCAAAGGGCACAGCTGTACATATTGTCATTCCTGCTGGCTTTAGACCTAAGGATAAGGTCAGTGACTTAATTAACAGATTCGAAACTCCTGCTTGTGTATGATGTGTATACACAAAATTTGTCACATGGGTACACTGCAACATCTGATCATGGTACTTTTTTCATTAAAAAAAGAAACTTTAATTTTTTCTGCCATGCCTTCAGGATTAAGTCTGTTACCACTGGATTCTAAGTGTTGAGCTGATTTTATCACGATCCCTTATATGGATTTTTTTAAAAAATAGATTCCTGGATTTCAGATTGAAGATTGTGGCTTGACAGGTCTCAAGTAAAGTCTGGGAGTTAGTGTTCTACAAAGTAGCCTCCCAAGCCACCGCCTGGGCATTTCTGATGCATAGTCATGTTTACGCAACTCTGGTCTGTGTCCGTGGTGGACCCCACCGCCCTTTGCAATTGGACTTCAACCAACTGGACTCATTTCCTGCCATATATTGCATTTCAGCTTTTCTGGAATATTCACCATCACTGAATGTACCATGCTCCTTGGTGCCTCAATTACAATACACATTCCTTCTGTCTGTAAGAGTTTTTCTTGAATTTTTTTCAATCAAGTGAACTTGTTTCTTGACTTTTAAGACCTAAATGAAATGGCATTCTCTTGAATTGGATTTCTAGTACTACCTCTCCTCGAGTCAATTATTCTTGTCTCTAGGCTCTTACAACAGTATGTAATCTAGAAGTGATCCTCAGGGTGCCTGACTCTTGGTTTCAGCTCAAGTCACAGTCTCAGGGTAGTGAGATCCAGCCCTGTCCTGCGTCAGGCTCTGCGCTGAGCACAGTCTTCTTAAGATTCTTTCCCTCTCCCTCCACCTCTGCCCTCCTCCTGCTCACTCTCTCTCTCAAATAAATATATTTTTTTTTAAAAAAGGAGTGATCTTCAAAAATTGCTGCTCAGATACTCCCCCAAAATAAGTTTAAAACTATGGACTTAACATCGTAAGTTTATTTGCATCATGTTTACATCATGTTTTAATCACTACCAATGATATAATGTCTAATATTATAGTAAAACATCAGCTTGTTATAATAAATTTATATCATCACATAGATCTAAAGTATTATCAGTACCTGTCTTGGGTTAAGTTCTTGCAGAAGACACCATTCTAGTGCAAGGGATTTATTAAGCAGTTGCTCCCAGGAGAAACGGGTAAGGAAATGGGGAAAACATGATAGGAGTCAGGTGAAGCCCCAGCCTCAGCCTGCCAAGGCTGGGGGCTTAAATGGCAATTGCATGTCCAAGTTTATCCCATATCTGGGCAACAGAGTTGCCTTTTTAAGCTCTGCACTTGTCATTATTGGCTAGGAGACAGTGGGTGTGTATGTGGCAGCAGGGTGGGAGGTGGATAGGAAACAGATTTCCAGGCTTTTTCTTTCTTTGGGTGGAGAGGCTCCAGAAACCTAAAGCAGGAGCAGCAAAGCATAGGAGCTGGGAGATGAGGCAGAGCACTAAATGAGAGGAACTGCGGCTATTGGGATAGATTCCACAGGTGTCAGCAATATCCTAACAGTGTGATGTTACCGATGATTTAAAAAATACATTAGACTTGGGATTCTGGAGGATGGAGTAGATAGGATTTTCCCACTCCCTCCACTAAGTACAACTAAAAACTCTGGACATTATACATAAAGCAAACATAAGACTGAAAGGTGAAGAGGAGGAAGGTGGACCGGTGAGGCATCTCAATTTCTAGAGAACAAGACAGTGGTAAGTTCCCTGAGGTTCCTTCTTACCTTACATATGCCAGACTAGGAACTGGAAAAGCTAGGGCCCAGAAATGCTGGTGGACCCAGAACCTCTCCTCCCCTCCCCCCCAAATGTCCCAATAAAAGCCTGCTCTCTCTGATCAAAGAACTAGGAAACCGTGTAACAAGAGATCTTAGAAAGGAACAGCTGTACCAGAGAAGCCCCACAGTTAGCTGGAGCTTTGCAGGCAGGCAGGTCAGGGCAGGAGTTGGGAGTTACTGTCTCGGAGGTGAGAGCTGCTGGAATGGGTGAGATGGCTGCGAAGAAGAGAGAAATGCAAGAAAGCCAAAGACAGAAATAAGGGAGTGCCTACATGTTATTGCCCTTTGGCTTACAATTAGAGAACAATTTGGTAGCTTAAAAAAAAAAAAATACACATGCTTACTGTCCCTCCCTGGAGTCTCAGATCCTTTGGAAAGGATGGTTCTAAGGTGTAATGAATGTTGAAAAGGGTTAAAAGGTTTGAGAGAAAAAGATTTGAGAATTCATCATAATCAGGGCAATTTAGAAGAAAGTATTTGGGATGCCCATGGGTGCAAGGTGACTAATAGCACCAAATACTGCAAGTGGCAAGGGGATTGAGGACTCAAAGGAACTTCTTTCTGGAACAAAGAAGAAGACTGTGGTGGAAGACTTCCTAAATGTTGTGGGGATATTAAAAGAAATTAGAAAAGTAAATATTAGAATCTTATTATAAAGACCTAAAAGACAGCATTTCGGAGATATGATAGAAAAAGGGAGCGGAGAAAGATAACATCATGGACATCATCCCTGATGAATTTAGAGGATAATAGATGTTTTTGAAATCCATCTATTTTAAAAATGAGAGTGCAAAATGATACATTAAGAAGTCAAGCATCTGGGATGCAAATCTATACAGAATTTACATGAAAACTTAAGTTATAAAAATATTGGGAAATGCCAAAATCACAACTCAATGTTGACTATGTTGTGTAATTTTTTTCTTGACATTCTTGATAATTTTATCCTAGCATCTATCAGTTCTAGGACTAATACTTTCTCTTTAAATATACTTTTTATGATTTGATACTTTCTGAAAATACAGGAGGAAAGTATCATTTTCTGATGAAAATAAATGAGAAATAAATAGTAACACATGTGCAAAAGTCTGTTAGTACTTTCTCATTTATCATGAGGCTGTCAGCACTTCTGTCAGGTAAATACAGCAGGTGTCAAAACTGTTATACAGAAGAGAGACCACAAGCCTTGGAAACTCAGCGACTTGCTCAAGGACCCCCCAATTTCTGTGTAGCAGTCAGAACTCAGACGCAAGTCTTCTGATTCCTTTAAACTTTCCGAAATAGTATATAAGAATTCTGCAAAGATTAATAGGTCATAAAAATTTCTGACCAGGTTTAGTGAAAAACCAGGTCCACCTGTGTGGCAGAGACTGTGCCCGTGGCAAGCTCTGGTTTGAGAAAAGAGGGTTCAGGTATTTTGTCCTGAACAAAAAGCATAGCAAAGTCAGAAGAAAGGGAAGGATTTGTTACTGGACTCCACAGTGACAAGAGCAAGTTCATCCCCTCCTTAAAGGCTGGAGAGTTCAAAGTGAAAAAAGAAGTCAAATGTGTTGATTTTTACTCAAACATTCCCAATGTTAAGGTTCTCCTGAAAGAGTATTATAATTCTGTTTTGCCGAAGTAGAAATTGAAAGTTAAAAAGAGGCATTAAAAAGTCAATTTTATTTTTGCTATGAATGTGACTAAAGCAGATGGTATTTAATGAGCCAATATTATACACGGCTGTTTTTAAAAAGCTAAGCACTTCTCTAAAATATAAAAAATAAATCTTGATTTTCTGAATGGCTCATACATGCAAGAAACTAAAATACTCTTGTGAAGAGCAGCTTTGTAATATCTTTTAGAAACATTATTGGACCAAGACCGAATCTTAGTAATCTTCAGGGAAGATAGTAACACTGATTCCTGGGTCATCATCACTTTCACATCCTTTATCATTTTCTTCAGTAATACATTTGCCACGTGCTGCTTCTGGGTTTCTTTTCTTCTTATGAGTATATGACGAACTATTTTTGTCTTTGATTTTCTCTTTGGGATATGAGTGAGTTTCTTTTCCCAAAGCATGTTGTAGGCAATTATAAAACCTGTAAAGAAATAAGTACTACTGTTATATTTATGTTCTCAAACAAAATGACTGAAATATATCTATAACTTTTAAATTCTATAGATTTAATAACGTTCCATATTAACCTTAAAATATAAAATGAATCAGAGAAATAATATGCTTCTTGCTTTCATATAATCATTTAATTAGGAAATGTGTTTTCAGTTCTTCAAGAACAAGCCAGAAAATTGGGTTGGCAACACCAATTTTTCCTGTAAAAACCTGTATTATACCTCAACTTCTATTCCAGATGTACGAGTCAAACAAAACAGGTAAACACAGAAGAGAAATTATTTTTCTTTATAAAAAAATCATAAATGTAATAAAATCTCACTTTTGAGAATTTGGCAAATACATGAGGTTAAAAATATACTACCTCTACAGAACTACCTAGAAATAACCTCTCAGTATTTTTATTTTTTCCAGTTTATTAATGTATTCTGAATTAACATATTTATATATGTACCCATATACCCACTGCCTTTTACAGAATTATAGTTTTACATTGTTTTATCAAATATAATATTTATTGAAAATATTTAAAAATAAACAACAAAATAACACTTTTTAAAAAACATTCTATTACATTATTTTTTCAGTGTTCCAAGATTCATGTTTTATGCCCCACACCCAGTGCTCCATGCAATACGTGCCCTCAGTACCCACCACCAGGCTCACCCATTCCTCCTATCCCCCTCCCTCCCAAGACCCTCAGTTTGTTTCTGAGTCCAAAGTCTCTCTCATGTTTCATCTCCCTCCCTGATTTACCCCAATTCTAAAATAACACATTTTAATAGTAGTATAACATTATGTCATCTAGGTTAGCCTTAATTTGTTTTCAAACTTTCCCTAATACAAACAGTAAGACAAATATTTTTAAAAATAATGTAATTTGAGTTTTTAGCTACTTATTTAGGACAGACTACTAGAAATGTAATTACCTGATTGAAGGGTAAATATTGTAAAGCTCTTGATAAATACTACCTGTTTTCGAGAATGGAGTTAAAAAAAAATACGCTTCTAATAGCAGTACTTGAAAGATCACTTTGCCCATACACTGAATATTACCGTTAAAAATAACTCTGATAAATGACAATGGTATCTTATTATTTTAATTATCATTTTTTGTTTGCAAGTGAAATTGTTTTTCATTTTAGCTATCTTGATTTTTTAAATGTAAATTACTCTTTTCCTTTCCTCATATTTCTTTTTTTTTAAGATTTTATTTATTTATTTGGCAGAGAGAAACAAAGCTAGAGAGGGAACACAAGCCAGAGGGACTGAGAGAGGGAGAAGCAGGCTTCCCGCCAAGCGGGAAGCCTGATGTGGGGCTCGATCCCGGGACTCCAGGATCATGACCTGAGCCGAAAGCAGTTGCTTAACCAACTGAGCCACCCAGTTGCCCCTCCTCATATTTCTACTTTAGTTTTCGTGTTAATTTTGTGGTACAATAAGCTGTTAGTTCCCCCAAAATTGGTCTTCATGTCTTTTCTCCTCCCATGTATTAACCTGATACCATCCTCTGCCTGATATAGCAGCCCTCAGCATCTATGGGAAGGCAGCGAGGTGGCCTAGATGTATCACAGGTGCTTCACATGCATTCCACTGGGAAAGTGAAAGGTAGACTAATTCCAACCTTACTGAGTCTTGATTTCCTCACTTATAAAACTGGACATTATCCTGTACCGAGCTGGGTGGTCAGAAGGTTACAGGTGACATAGGTAAGTACTTAGCACAGTGCCTAGCACAAAGTAATTTCTCAATATGACCATTTTTATAGAATATAAACTCTATGAGACCAAGGACCCCATCTACCTTGTTTTCTGTTACATTCTTAGCATGTAATACAATGCTGAGACATTTGGTAAAAATTAGTGAATAAATAACTACTGAACAAAAAGGTGAATATGGATGTGTTATCCTTGGTCCCTAAGCAGAGTAATCTGGAAGCTGAGGACTCCCTTACCATCGTGGGGATCTCATCATGCTTTGAGGTTGTATTATAAGGGCTAAGTATGACAGGGAATTTTTGACACCTATGGAATAGATTGCTATTTGGATCACTTTTCTTATTTAATTCAATGAACAGGCTAAAAGTTCTACTTCTAAAGGCTCTAAAACTGCCCTAAAAAACAAGATACTCACCTGTTTCCAAATATTCCACACAATTCTAATATGTACCTAACATGATTATAACATATCTTATCCTTATTTCAAGAAACAATGTACTCACCATTTATGTATACCTGATATCCAGCACCATGTCTGGCAAATAACAGGTGCTCAATAAGTGAGTAAGTCAGTCTCAGAGTACAAGGAAAAACAGTACAGCAGGAGGGACAGCAAAGACTGAAAAGTACTGATGTATAATTTTTTGGACCCTGTTCCATGTTAACAACCTTTTAATTTAATGTACTCCTATATCCTTACTTAAGTTCCCCCATAAAGAGACCATCTGTTTTGCATTCTTCTCAAGTGGAGATGCTTATTCTTTCTATATCCCACCTAACACAAGTTGGGACGAGGTCAGAAAGCAGCTGGCTCACCAACACTTCACCAGACTAAACTCCTTCATCTGCCCCTCATGCCATCTATCAATATTTCGTTCAGTCTCTTACTTTCATGAAAACTTCTACACTTGGCATAATCTTTCTCTCCGGGTTTTACCATCATCCTGGGTGACTTTAATAACGGGTTTTCTTCTTATCTTCCATACAGCCTATTTAGAGTGACTTAATAAAATGACCCAGTGGAATGACTCATTTTATCTAAAGCTAAGTCCAAAACTTTATGCCACCAAATCACGTGAATCACCTCTATCTGATAATCAGAGGCTATCAGCGATGTGCAACTCCATTTTCTACTATTCTTCACCCAACTTTGAACTTTAGATTCAGGTCACTGAGTCATTTTCTGGATTATACTTTATTCCTAGAAAATTAAAGATAAGATTAAATTGCTCTTTTATGATCATAGAGAATTAATAGCTTGTGTAAAATATCTTGTTAATCACATAAAAAAGTATTAAAGAGGAACAAGTGCCTTACTTTAATCTTCCATCAAAAAACCTAAGAATTCAAAGCTACATCCTTGGGGTACCAAAAACAACCGGTAAAATGGAAAATGACCCTGTTGTCTGAAAGCCAAGAACAAATACTTCAAATAATTTTTTTTTTTTTTCCTGAAGGAAATTTTTAAAAAGTTCTTTGGGAAACTATCTTTCTCAACAAGCCAGAAATTTGTTTTGCAATTACATGCTCTCTGCTCAGACGATGCCCCTTTAACTCTGAAGCCCAATTCTCAAAGTGCAATTTTCTCTGCTTTCACAGGCAAGGAAAAGAACTCAGAAGATAAAAAGAAATGTATGCACAGGCAACTATCTTCCCCACCTCCAAAGAAAATCAAATTGTCTTCAGTTTCTCTACTTCTGCAGTCAAGATTATCATGCCACGGGGCAACTTGTACTTAGCTCTCTCCATGACAGAACTTTTCAGACCAGCTCTAGGAAAATGAATTCTTGTTTATCAGGTTAGAGGACCACTTGCAATAAGGAGCTGATACCTCTCTGACTTCTGAAATAGTAATGTAAAATTAATGAAATATAGCCACAGTTCCATACCTTTTCAGGGTTCCATTATTCACACATAACAAAGAAAGCTATTTTCACAGATACATATTTATATTTTAACTTGATTAAACTCTAGCATTTTTATTAAAGAACAGGTATGTGATGGAGCCTGTGCCAGGCACTGGAAAGAGAGGTAAAGGACCCAGCTGTGCCCTCAAGAAGCTCAGGGTGCAATGGGAGCTGCAGAACTGTAAAGACACATTCAGCATGCCATGAAGAAGACAAGATGAAGGGGGAGTACAGTGGAGGCACCCCATTTCAAGTGAGATCATGAAATGCTCCTTGGGAAAAAACCCAATGCTATGGCTGAACTGCAAGGATGGACAGCACCTGGCTAGGTACAGGAGAGATAAAAAATGAAGGAACCGAATATCCAAGGGAGAAACTATATAAAAATGAAGTCATGTGTTTTCACTTTATGTTGTTTCTTTGATCTTGAGTAATAGGGAAATGTGCAACTTATAATTTACCTGTTTTAGTTCTCTTTCTTAGAAAATAAGACTAACAAGGAGTCTAAGACATCTGTTATCCTTGCCTTCTCCTTCTTTCTACCCCCACTTCTAGTCTGTCACCATGTTCAGTTTATATTCTGCATTACCACTTCCATTCATCCTGCTATTCAAGCTCCTATTACTTCTCACTTGGACTATGCGCCAAGAGCCTACACCACACTCTTCTCTCTAAGCCATCTTGCATGTCTTCCAGAATAATCATCTAAGGCTTTGAAGCCTTGTAAGTAGCACTATTGATGGAAAAAGTTAGCAAATTTAGCAAATATTTATTACCACTATTCTTACTCCAGACCCTCAGAAAATGATAAACAAGAAACTGTCATTGTCTCTGGGGAACTCGACTTAATAGTTTAACGTTTAAACTGTTTATTATTAATTCAGTAAACATGTACTGGTTTTCTACTATACGCTGGATACTACCTTAGGTTTGGGGTAAGAAATATTTTAAGCATGTACGTGTAGGATGGTGGTAGGGAGAATTCCATCCTATTTTCAATGTGACCACATTGTAGTGGAAGAAAAGGATGTACACACAACTCATTAATGTAATTCAATATGGTTCATATTTATGTTTTGCATTGAAGAATAAACTGTAATGATATTCATAAATAATAATAATAATTTGAACCAAGGAAATGGCTAGGGGGTTGAGACTAGGACAAGAAAGCTAATCAGGGAAGGCTGATGGAAGGTTCTAGTTAGATATGTTCAAATGGTTATTGGGTATATAGGCTCAGGACTTGGGAGAGATTTGGAGGACCTATCATTATATGAGGAAGTAGCTGAAGCAACGGGCTAGGAACAATGATATTGCGTTTCTAATTTAGAGAACATGAATATTTAACCAAGAGATAGAATAATAAGGGAAATCTAGAAGGAAGCTAAGGAGGAGCACCACAAGCAGGAAGGAAAGCAGCAGAGTGATGTAACAAAATTTCACACACCTGCTAACAGCCATATGAAAAAATGCTCCATGTCATTAACCATTAGGGAAATGCAAATCAAAACCAGATCTACCACCTCACACCTGTCGGATGGCAACTATCAAGAAAACTCACAAGAGACAGCAAGTATTGGCAAGGATGTTGAGAAAAGGGAACCCTTGTGATGACTGGTGGGAATATAAAATAGTGCAGTTCCCATGGAAAACTGCACGGCAGTCCTTTGAAGAATGAAGCATGGAACTACCATATGATGTAGCAATTCTGCTTCTGGGCATACACCCAAAAGAACTGAAAGCGGGACTCAGACACTTGTACGCATGCGTTCCTAGCAGCGTTATTCACAAAAGCTTAAAGAATGGAAAAAACCCCACTTGTCCATTGATGAGTGAATGGATCAATAAAATGTGGCACATACATACAATGGAATATTATTTAGCCTTACAAAGGAATGAAATTGTGATACATGCTACAACAGTACAACATGATACTCTCTGAAGACCCTATCCTGACTGAAATTAGTCAGACACAAAAGGGCAAGTACATTATTCCACATATGTGAGGGACCTAGAATAGTCAAATTCAAAGTAATAGAAAATAGAACAGTTACCAGGGACTGGGAGTCTGGGGAATGGGGATTTCCTAGTATACAGTTGGCAAAGAGAAGAACATGGCTAATTTTGTTCCACAGAGAGTCAAATGGTGGTTTCATCTGATCCAAGTCACTCCTGATCTCTTATTAACAGATATAAAGAGGACCTTCCTCTTAAAATTGGTAAAGAGATCTCTAAACTTCCTGTTTTTTAGCTGTAAATTATTATATATAAATTTATCTTATTCTTCCCACTAGGAAGTGGGCTTGGGAATTGTCTCACACAAACAAAACTATTTTTCATATTAAAAACGTTTTACCTCTTAACTTTGATTTTCACATTTCTAGACTATTTTTTATTGCTGATCTGCTGGTGATTAGAACTTGACTTTTAAAAACCCTACTATAGTTATTTGAATTATGAAACTTTGGTCCTATGACAAACCAATTTTGTACTCAAAGTCTGATTGCAGAACTTATCACCTCCAGTATGTATTATTTTTTTCACTTTTCTACATCAGAAGGGTAACTTTTTCTCTGCATTTGGTTGAATGTACAGCTGTTCCCAAAGGAACTCCCTAATTTGTTCCCCCTTTCTGAATTCACATGTAATCTTCTAATCAGTATCTTAAGACACTTTTTACCCTTCTTTAATTTTTCATTGATTTTATATGATGATGAGCATGGCTCTCTTGATAACAGCAAGCATACTATAATCTCAAAACATATTTTTGAGTCAGTGAATTTGAAGTATAATTTGATTTTATAGTTGGTGAACGTGGCTCAATTAACTTCACCAGGTGTATAGTTAGTTGCTCTTGGGCTCTATTTATAATCTTGTTGAAATTCAAGTAAGGAAACAGAGAAACTGATTTGTTACTTCCTACATTTTAGCAAAGAGCCTCACTGGAATACAATCCAAGAAACATAGTGAACTTGTGGAACAGTACCTACATCTAAGTACCTAGATGTAGTTCACCAGACTGTAGTCTGGTGAAGTGGCTCGGTGCTCCTCAGTACTGACATTAAATTATCACTTTGTTTAGAATGTTTGCTCAAAGCACTTGGCAGCAGGTAACCTCTCAGCTTTTTTCCACCGGAGTTCTATTCAAAAAATTAAGTTCCAATGTCGTCACACAGCCACTGTCTATAATGAGTTAACTTCTCTCCACTGTATCTACAAGAGAATACATATACCTCGTTGCGAGAACTAAGAAACAGTCATGTGAATAACTTTGTGAATTCTGTGGTTCAAATGAAGAGTACTGGCTAAGAAAGCCTGGATGGTTTGTAATGATGGGGTCATGGGTTTATTTTCTATGTGTCAATGAAGAAGGAAAAGAGCTACCCTATCCTGAGAATCCATGACATGACAGGGATAAGGCCAGTCATTATATAGATGCTATTTATACTAAAACTGTTCTTTAAGACAGGTATTTCTCACAAGTTAGGTGGGAGAAAAATGAAGTCAAGAATGTTGAGTAAGTTGCAGTGGAACCAGGATTCAAATTCAGTTCTACCTCTGAAGCCAAATTCTACCTCTTTCCACCACTGCACACTGCTGCCAATGGCACTTGTAGCCTTAGCTACTTCAAACAAACAAAACACCCCTAGGTATGAAGAGAACTTAAGACAGACAGGATTTGACGGAGATATAAAGAACGGCTCGGCAGAGGGTAACCCCAGAACCATTCTACTACAAGACCAGCTAACAAGGCTGTTACAGTGGCCTTAAATAAAGTGATAGTACAGATGGGGAGAGATGAATGATCTAAGAATAATTTAGGCAGTGACTGACTGGTTGTGAGGTAGCCAAGGAGGGGGGGAGAAGGGGAAAGGACACTACAAATGACAAGTTGGCCATCACTCCTTGAAGAACTAAGAAGCATACATCGTGCTGATGGCAGACTTCTGGCATTACTTTCATAGAAGAAAGACAGCGTCATAGCCACCTCTTCATGTTAAAAACCCATTTTTATGAAAAAGTTGAAAAGAAAGTAATGTAAGAGCTTTATTTACCAGGAGGTAAAATTTAAGAAGAGAAGGTATAAAGATGTGAACTGATAGTCATGATTTTTCCCCCAGGACAATTATGGCAATTCTAGATCTAATCCGTTAAGAACCAGCCACTTATGTAAAATATTTATAAGACTAAAGTTAACCAGGTTGCTTTCCTCAAAAGGAGATTGTAGATAATCGCCAGTAGATCACATTCAGGGGGCAGAGTGGACCCCTTCCCTGGCTGCCTTCAACTTGATCAGTTATGGTCCTTATTGCTGTTGGGCTCTCTTACCGGAGGGATGATGTTTCTCTCCCTTTATGCCTGTTGCTGCCAGTCATGCCCCACTACCCTCCCTGGAGCTTCCCCTTTACACTCCATTTAGTACCCTTTACTCTCTGGGCTACTCTCATCTGTTACTTTGATCACTTTTTTTTTATTATCTGTGATAAGACTACAAACAGAAAAGCAGTTAAGAGTATAAACTGAAGATGGTGTGTATCATTATTTTCAAAAATGACTTAGATATATATAAGAATAACACAGAAACATCTTTACACCTTTCAATTCTCTTCTTGTTTTCCTCCATTTTTTGATTTGCTATCTTTAACAGGAAGTCAATATATTCCTCGGTCACCATCAGTTTTCCCTTATGGCTTAATGGAACTTCCAAGCCATGTGTGCTCCGGATAGCCTACAAGGAACAAACAATTTAGATATGACGACTTATATACTAGAGACACTGAAGATAACTGGAGAAAAGTCCCACCCAGGGCTGTGTTTAAACATAGTTTGGTTCCATTACAGGGTTTAAGTTTATGCTTTAATGCACTCTAAACATAACTGAATCAGAGATTAAATAGATTTTCCCATTGCATAAAGTTCTTTTTTTTTTTTTTTTTGTAAGATTTTATTAGGGGCTCCTGGGTGGCTCAGTCATTAAGCATCTCCCTTCGGCTCAGGTCATGATCCCAGGGTCCTGGGATCAAGCCCCACATCCAGCTCCCTGTTCAGTGGGAAGCCTGCTTCTCCCTCTCCGACTCCCCCTGCTTGTGTTCCCCCTCTCACTCTCTCTCTCTCTGTCAAATAAATAAAAAAATAATAAACAAACAAATAAATAAATATTGACTGAACCACCCAGGCACCCCTCATAAAGTTATTTCTTAAGAATTTAAGAAATAGGGCGCCTGGGTGGCTCAGTTGGTTAAGCCACTGCCTTCAGCTCAGGTCACGATCCTGGAGTCCCAGGATTAAGTCCCACATTGACCTTCTCCTCTGTCATGCCCTCTCTCACTCACTCTCTCTCTAATAAATAAATATAATCTTAAAAAAAAAGAAATTAAGAAATAAAGAATTTTAAGAAAGTCATTCTATAGATTGTCTTTCAAAAAGCAGAAAATACCCCAAAATCCAATCACTTTAACAGCTTCAGTCTCACTAAAGCTTAGGAAGCTTTAATACACTATTTAAAGAAAAGAAATAAATGAAATCTCAACAGAAGCTTCAAGGGAAAATCAAAATGAACTGGATGCGGAAGAGCCTCTTAGTGCTGCTTGAGCAGAGCGTGATTGAGAATAAACCATGCCTGTTCTATCTCACAAAGTGGCTGCCTTCTCCACACTTTAGGGTTGCCAATCTTAGTAACCTCTTGATGAAAGTCAATGTGTTCCAAGTAAATCCAAACAGTGGAAATGGGTTAAGAACAGGAGCAAAATCTAGTATGAGAAATAAAAATCCTTTTGGAGAACTTTTGAGCATCTACAGTGTTTTGGCCTCATGAAAGGTATGAAGACACAGAATAAATATATGATCCCTGCCTTTAAGAACTCACACTTTAAAAAAGGGAATAAATAAGTGAACAAAGAATGACAAGACAACATAGGTGCTATGCCAGGACAGCCACACAGACATATGTACGAATGTGCCCATGCACGTTTACAGACCCATACACACAGTGCTGGGGAAACAAAGAAGAGGAACAACTAACTGCAGCTGAGGCCTCAGCTTTGTGGGAAAGGTAGCATGGAAGTTAGGGTTTTAAGGATAAGTATGATTTCACCAGATGTAAAAATGGGGTCAGGGAGTTTTCCAGCCAGGGAACGACTTACCTATACCCATGGAGACGTGAAAGAGAACGATACATGTGGGAAAGAGCTAAGAGTTTCCTGGCTGGAGCAGATGAGCATAAATAAGGTAAACAGAAAATAGTTTGGGTAGGGCCTTGAATGCCCATATGGAGACCCTGACTTTTTTTTTTTTTTAATATTTTATTTATTTATTTGACAGAGAGAAACCCAGCCAGAGAGGGAACACAAGCAGGGGGAGTGAGAGAGGGAGAAGCAGACTTCCCGCTGAACAGGGAGCCCGATGTGGGACTTGATCCCGGGTCTCCGGGATCATGACCTGAGCCGAAGGCAGTCGCTTAACCAACTGAGCCACCCAGGCGTCCCGAGACCCTGACTTTTTTAAAAGGGGGATTCTAATAGTACTGGCGTAGGGAGACTGAAGAAGATGGATAGCAGGAACATGAGTCAGGAAATCACCATAAAGACTACTGGAGGGATCATGATGGCTTAAATAGGGCTAGTGACAGAGGGCTTGGAAAGGTGGAGTTGGCATAAGAAATTAGAGGCAGATGTGATAGGACCTGTAACTAACTGAATACAGAAGAGAAAACAAAGGAATAGAAAGTAAAGAATGGCTCTGTTCTTGCTTGGGCTATGAGACAGAGTGTACGGAAAGGAAACAGGGACACAAACCAGTACTGTGGGTTTTGACTTTCTATTTAGGCTTGTTATTTTTTTTCATAGGTGTCCTCTTTTTTGTGGGGTTTGAGCCCAGGATTCCAGAATCATGACCAGAGCCGAAGGGAGATGCTTAGCAACTGGGCCACCCACGCGCCCCTAGGTGTCTTCTTTTGTAAGCTGTCTCTATTTAGGAAATGGGAAATTTGTTAAAAATGGATATCAAATAGGAAAGTTCAGGAAGCTAGAATGGAAGAAAACCTGAAATAGTTTAAAAGCAAAGAATACATACCATTACAAATAGTAAATACTCTAGAAGATCAGAACAGAGCATAAACACTAGGAGCTAATTTGGCCATGAAAGGACTCAGAAAGGGTGGAGGCTTAGAAAAGGCTTTAAAGATCATCTAGTCCAGGATTGGCGAACTTTTTCTGTAAAAAGACAGATAGTAAATATTTCTGACTTTGTGGCACAAAGTATCTGTTACAACCACTCATTTTGCCACTATAGCACAAAAGCAATCTGAGACAGGGTTTTATCATGTAGGAGTAGTGGGATCTGACATCCTGTGGACTGGACTTGGTCCCAGGGCAGTAGTTTGCTGGACCCCTGATATGGCCAAGAAAATTGAGACCCTGTGGAATTAAGAAGCTTGCCCAAGTTCATATAACACAGCTATGGTAAGCCAGTATCTGTGCAGAGGACTTAAGATCCTCTCCTTATGATTCTCTCTACTATATCATGGTATTGATTACATCGAGCTTTGAATAGGATGAAGAGGGCACAGAGAATCAGGCTGAAAGTAAATAGGGGAGGATACTATAAAATAAGAACTTAAATGCAAATCTAAGAACTTGACTTTGCTCTGTAGGAAAGAGTAAAGTACTGAAGATTTCTGAGGAAGGGAATGGCAGGATTTGAGTACGGAGAGACTAAAGACAGGAGTCAAAAAAGGTTTTTCAATAATCTGAATCACTTCAGCCCCAAAGAATTGCTTTGTACCGAAAGTTGTCTTACCAACATAGTCTTTCCTCTCTTTCCCACAGTTATGCCGGAGTTCCTGAAACCAGAATCTATTGCCACTGTGTGCTGTAAAAAAATAAACTGGTTAAATTCTGATAATCTGGCTAATTAGATAAACTGGTTAGCTTTAGAAATTGCAGAAATATACATAACCCCAAACCTATAATTAAATTTAAAAACTAGTTAAATAAATAAATAAATACTAGTTAATTAAACTAACAGCATATTATTTTTTCGTAGATTTAAAGCTTAGAATTAAATCTACCCTTAGGGTGCCTGGGTGGCTCAGTCATTAAGTACCTGCCTTCGGCTCAGGTCATGATCCCAGTGTCCCGGGACTGAACCCTGCATCGGTCTCCCTGCTTAGCGGGAACCCTGCTTCTCCCTCTTTCACTCCCTCTGCTTGTGTTCCCTCTCTCGCTGTGTCTCTCTTTGTCAAATAAATAAATAAAATCTTAAAAAAAAAATTAAATCTACTCACATACCTATAAGTTCAAGTATAATCTAAAAATGTTACCAGAATCTGTGCATCCTGCAACTGTCGACACTGCACATGGAGAACGAGTGGTTCAAATTTCAAAATGGCATCACCAGTTGCTTTCTTCAGAGCTGCCATCTAAGTAAATGAGAAATGTTAGCATCAGACACCAATATATGATCCTTTTCTATGGTGACCCTTCATCATATGCAACTTCAGTTTTCCCCAGAAACATTCAGAATCATCCAGTATCCTTTTTATACAATAACTTTTCACTCGGCTTTCTTGGTCCTCTCTCACCAAATATGGATTAACCTGCTTATTCTTTTAAAAGACCTGGTTCTAACTCTCCCATAAACCTCTTATGTCATTCTTGCCAGCCATACCTTAGAAAGTAAAGTACTACCCTATTTAATTCCATTACAGATATTCATTAAGGAATATGGTATGCAGGAGTCTGGCTGGATCAGTCCATAGAGTATGTGACTCTCGAGTCTGCGGTCATGAGTTCAAGCCCCATGTTGGACATAGAGCCTACTTTAAAAAAAAACAAAAATGATTATGATATGAAACTTCTATTTAGGGTGCCTGGGTGGCTTAGTTAGCTAAGCGTTTGCCTTTGGCTCATGATCCTGAGGTGCTGGAATCCAGACCTGCATAGGATTCCCTGCTGAGCAGGGAGCCTGCTTCTTCCTCTTTCCCTCCCTGCCTCTTGTGTGCTTACACTTCCTCTCTCTCAAAAATAAATAAATAAAACGTCTTTTAAAAAAAGACAGTTGTTTAAATGCTTTGTTATTAGATTGAAGTTTGAGATGCATATATGTCTGTGCTAGAATTTATACAAGGTAATTATTTCTGTCCACCTAGTATCCTTGGGCAGTATCCTCCCTTCTTCATACCATTTGATTCTCATGAGACTGTCAATCATGACCCTATCACTCATGACTCCTGCTATCATAATCTCAGAGATGCCAAGTGCCTAGGTCTGGTCAAGGATAGTATTCCATTCTGACAAAAATAACTGATCTCAAGGGGAGAACATCTACCCCAAGGAGGATGACTCAAACTCCTCTGGGAATAATACCTGGATATTAGCAAGAAGTCCTTTTCTGCTGGGGCTGCTGGCAGCTATTTTTCCTACCACAAAGACTATCTGCAGCAGAAGAGAATAAGGGCAAATATGGAGAAAGAACCAGTACCCAAAGAAGGAGATAAAGAATGAGTGAGTACCCTAAGACAATATTTGAGTACCTGAACAGGTAATGTAAAGTGCCCGACTAATACAAATTTATATGAACTCATCTAAACATTTTAATTTATAAAACTAAATAACCCAGGATAGATAGGAAGATTCACAAGAAGCAATTCAGATAAATAATGTATAACTTATTTATGTCAGTATGCTGGTAATATATAAATAGTACTATTCCTTTTCTCTGAGTTCCCCTCTCCTTGTATAATTTATTCCAGTTTACGGAGTTATCAAATGGTAGAAGTAAAATTCAAATTTTGACTTACTATGTGTCCAATATCCATGAACTCTCTATATTCAAGAGGATGTGTTTTGTGAAGTAATAAGTAATGCTTACATATCTATTTATGCTTTTACCTCCCAAATCAAAAAAGCCACTGCAATGAATTCTCCTTGGGCTTTCTAATCTTCAGTCATTATAATTAAGCACATAAATCCACCTTGAATGTTCTATTCTTTCCATATATATTTAATGTGATTCTGAATTGAAAGTTTACTTCTAAGTTTATATACAAAAACTTACAACATCATCCTTTACACAAGGCTTGTGTGTAACCAGTAGCCAGCAACAGTTTTGCTTTTGAACCTCAAAACCATTTATACCCTAAAATAAAAAATAAACATAATTTAATCATATAATATTTACACAAATAATAAGTACAATGCATAGCATAATTGTAAGCTTTCTTAGATTAATAAAGCCAAGTAGTAATTTTAAGTATTCCTGGGAACAATTCACTAGGTTTTGGGTAAAGTTAACCCAAAACAAAATGAAACCAAATTATTTGAGATAGAAAGAAAATAAATTGTTTATTAAGATAGTATTTTCTGAAATATGGTCATGATTTTGTCAGAAGAAAAGGGATTATTGTAAGGGGTTGTAGGCTTGCAGCCCTGAGTTGTACTCTAGTTGTTTTATTTGGCTTGCAAAATGTTTTTTTTGAAGAAAGAGAGAGAGACAGAGAGTGAGGAAAGGCAGCATGAGTTGTGGGGGAGGGGTAAAAGGGGCAGAGGGAGAGAGGGAGAGAGTCTTAAGCGGGCTTCACAACCCTGAGATCATGACCTAAACTGAAATCAAGAGTCGGATGTTCAACCTACTGAGCCATCTGGGTGCCCCTTGCACAATATTAAAGAAACAAAAAAAAACAACTTGGAATTCCCCTTGTAAACAAGCACTGTCCCAATCACACATAGGACCTAATACTTTTTACTGACAGGTGGGCTGCTCACACCCTTATAATAAGTCTCTAGTTTCTAAAGACATACATTTGTAACATAGAAATTAGACTATATATATAGATCCAAAGGGAAGAAGCTAGGACTGCAAGGTCAAAGCTTCAAGAAGCCAATACCTTAACATCAGGGGTTTCTTTGTTTTTTTGTGGAGTTTTTTTTGGTTTTTTGTTTTTTATTAACTGAAAAAATGTTTATTTGTAAGGCTCTATTAGATTCTTTGGGTATAACAGATTCTACCCCCAAAGAGGCTGGAAAAAAGATGTAGGAAACCAAACTTATGTTTAAATCACGATACTTCTACAAAGTAACTATTTTTACAATGAATTCACAGGAGGGGCGCCTGGGTGGCTCAGTTGGTTAAGCGACTGCCTTCGGCTCAGGTCATGGTCCCAGACACCCGGGGATCAAGTCCCACATCGGGCTCCCTGCTCGGCAGGAAGCCAGCTTCTCCCTCTCTCACTCCCCCTTTTGTGTTCCCTCTCTGGCTGTGTTTCTCTCTGTTAAATAAATAAAATCTTGAAAAAAAAAATGAATTCACAAGAGACTTAGCTGTCTAGCTTTGGGAAGAGGAAGAGCTGCACCTGTCCTAAATAACTGGTTTGCTTTCACTGAATGACCTCAGTGACATTGATCTGATCTTATGCTGGCTGCTCTAAATGTTAGAACCAAATGTGTGACTCACTGCTAGCAAATTTACAGACTCTGTGGGCATAGTTAGGAACTAATGCCATCTCTAGCTTCATCTTATCTATATTCCCTTCATCCAGATTTTCCCACTCATATTGCTTCTCTGTAAGTTGATACAAATCTTTCCCAAAATAAAACTAAATGAAAATTAAAAAAACATACATAAAATGAAAAGAAGTTCTGAAGAAGTCCTAAGACAGTTCAAAAGAAGCAGTCATTATTTACGAGTGGGTGTGTATGCTGTGTTCAGATGGGAGAGGGAGTTTGGGAAGTTGCATCTCAAATATACAGAGATGGGGGAAACATTTCAGGAAAAATAAATATCAACAAAGGCAAAGGCAGGTAAATATAAAATGAAAAAGAGAACAGCTCAGTTTGTAAAGAGATAAACATGAAAGTATCAGAGCAGCTGAAAGTTGAAAGTATCAGAGCAGCTGAAAGGTTGGAAGGTATATACTAAAGTAGGAGTTTGGATTTTTTGTTGGAAAAATGTGTAACAAAAGATTTCAGCATAGATGAGTGACATGCACAGAGTTGTCTTTAGGAAGGTAAATCTGTTAACAGTATGTAACATGGTTTGGGGTAGAAAGAATGGTAGATCAGTGAACTGTCAGGAATGTGCTATAGAAATCCAGGGCAGTAGAAGAGAAAGAATAAGCCCAACTAGAATGCCACTGCTTGGGAGGCAATGGGCCAATATAAAAATATACTGGCCCTGCTAACCTGGGGGACCAGCAAATTATCAGTCAATGAGGGACCTAAAAAATGAGCTTATGAGTGTGCTGTCTTTCATGCTCTGAATTCAAACCCAGTGTTAAAACTGACATGCAGCTAAATTTTATAGCTCACTTAATATGGATCAGGCATGATGCTAAATGTTTCAAATTATCCCATTTCTACTACACAAAATCCCTAAAAAGCTGATACTCTATTACCCTCAGTTCATAGAACTGGGAGGGGTTGAGTTTAGATAACCGTCTTAAAATCACGTAGCCATTAAGTTCCATAATTAGCTTAGAATCTAAGCACTATCACTCCAAAGCCTGAGGGCTTGACCACTATCCCAGACTAACCCAGACTGCACATCCTATTGTATTGGCATAATGTAAAAAATTACCAGAGCTAAAAAAAAAAAAAAAAAAAAAAAAAAAAAAAATTTACCAGAGCTGTAATAATGGAGCGGGCCACTAGGAGGCAGTAAACGCCTTACCCGCAGACGTTCTATCAAGTAGTTGATCTGGTAGGGCGATTGAAGAGAAAAGCTGCCTCGCCCTGCTGGGAAGTTTTTAAATTCCCCTACTATTCAGAATCAAATTCTCTAGTCCTTGCAACTCCAGAGCATTCTCAGGCCAGCAGTTTCGCCATCACCTGGGGGCTTGTTAGAGATAGAGTATCATCAGCTCCATCCCAGAATTACTGAATCAGAATTTGATAAAAGAGCACCCAGTGATTAATAGACACATTAAAGTTTTAGAAGCACTGATCTAATTCAACCTCTACGTTCCATAAAGAAGCCGAAACCACCCATCAGAAGGAGAAACACAGGCTGGATTGGGGTTGCACAGGGTGCGCACAGGGCTGTTAGTGTTGCACACAAGGCTGGCGCTGAAACAAAAGGGCCTCACCCCGTCTAGGAGGATGATGCGCCCAGCGCAGGAACTGGTGGTGAAGTACTGTTCTCGCCCATTCAGAAGCTGCACAAGTTCTACCACATCCTCGTCCACACTGCCCTTCCGGCTGAGGTCCGCTTTGCTTTGACACTGCGCCTTCCATCTCCTGAACTCTGCGGAATGATCCATGCAAGGAAGGAGTTAGAGTCTCTACTTTGACATTAGCCCTCGCCTTTCCCAGAGGGAAGCCATTTTGAGGCGGGTGGTGGCCGGAAAGGCCCAAACTTCCTCCTCATTCCGAGTCCGGGAGCGTGTCACGCGCTCCCCTGAGGGCGGGGAAACACGCACCGGCGAGGCGGAGCCGCGAGTGTAGGAGACGCCCAGGTCCGTCCCCTTTCTTATGGACTCTGAGTGAGCCCTGGCACGTTTCGCTTCCACACTCTAGTACCGGGTAAGTGGTTTTAAAAAGTCCCCTTTAGTTGTTCAGGAAGCGGACCTCCCCGCCGCTCGTCCAAATGGAGCCGAGTTTGACTGTGGTCGCGCTCTTATCCCGCGTTCGGTCCAGGAAAAAGGAGTTCGTGGCCGAAGACCTTTCTCTCTAGGGGCTGCTAATTCCGCGTCGGTAAATCACGCAGAGACTTTCAGTTGCCGGCGGGGAGCTCCCAGCCCCTTCAGGGAAATCTGCGTTTCGGCCTCACCCCACAGGGCGTCGTGAGCCCCGCCGCCGCCGCCAGGCCTGGGCTTAGGCATTCCTGATGCAGCCGGCGTCGGCCGGGACCCGGAGTACGGCCCCGCGGCGGAGCAGGCTTCTCTGCGCTTCCCGCCACTGCGCGACTCCCGAGCTCCACCTGCCGGGTCTCGGGTCGTCGCGACTCCCGAGCTCCACCTGCCGGGTCTCGGGTCGTCGCTGCCGTCCGAGCTGCGTCTTACTTTGGGAGAGAAATGTCTAGTTTCTTTGACCTCCCATCCCCTGTCCCCACACCCACCCGTGTGACCCCTACGTAGGATAATTTTCAAAGGAAAAAAATTAGGAAACACTGAGTAAACACATCGTTAAATGTTCACTTAGTTCGGAGAAGAGGCTTACCTCAGTGATCAGAGAATGTGTTAATGATTGAACTATTTAGATGCTAAAGTTTGGACAGGTAGTGGAAAAGTTGTGCAATTCCCACTGAAGCCGCAGGCACGCTGCGTGTCTGGTCAGCAGCAACAAATCCCACTGAGCTCTTTATGAGCACGGGAGAGCGGCCGGCCGAGTTCTATCCAATCTTTACATCCAAGAACCTGGAGGGATTTAGAATTATCTATTCAACTCCTTCTCCACCACCCCCCTCTTATCAGAAGTGGACGCTGAGATCCAGACCAGGAAAGTAACCTCGACAAGGTCACACAGCCAAGAAGAGACTTTTTTTAGGCTACTTTTAATTTTGTTTTGTTTTATTTACATTTCTGGCTTAAGACTAAAAAAAAGAAAAGGCTTACATGGATCATTTTTGATCAACAGCAGCACATTTTGTAATGATGATTCTCTTTCCAAGTTCTTCTTCTTTTTTTTAAATGTCTTACCAGAAATCCTTATTTAATCTTACTTAGGCCCTTCTCTCATAAGTGCCCTTGCTCTGGCTCTAACTTGAACATTTTCCGTATCCCTTTAGTTTTTATTAAACCAAACAGATTGAAACAGAGCATAGAAACAGATCACTGTTTGAGGAGGAATTTTAAGTTCTTTCTTTCCTAGATTTCCAAAGTATGCTTGACAACTTTTTATAGGTCAAAAGTACAACCAAAAATTAAACCAGGTCCGCTAACTTAAAGTTTATAATTAGTGAATAGAAAAATCTATTTGAAATCATTAGCAAGGTAGCAGGCCTGCTGTCATGCACATGATCTAGTCTGATAGAGCATATTGCATGCTGGACATGCTTTGAATCACTTACACCCTTTGCCCTTGCAGTTAATTTCCTCAAGGATCCTGTGTTAGAGAGCACTGGCCCCATTTTACAGGTAAGGAAATTATTAATTTTCCTAATAGAATAATGTCCTGTGTATCACTACTTGATCCCCTGAACTTAGAGACTTTTGGAAAGTTTCACACTCTGAGCAGATGCCTTAATATGTAATGCTACCTGCAGGTTATTTGAATTTCATATTTCTAGCTCAGCTTGTCCACTATCATCATTATAAAGTATATTTTTAAAAAGTTAAGTATCTTCTATACCAGCATTTTAAAGGGTAGGATTAAAAGGATTGTACAGTAAGGAAATAAAATCACCAATCAACATTTAAAATAGAGGACTAGGGTTCTAGCTCTGTTGTGTGTCTCCTGTGAGTCTCTTAACCTCTTGGAATGTTTTCTTATCCATAAAATGGGTGGTAATTTTATTTGTATTTCTGCATGCAGTTAAATGGTTGCTTTTCTCCCTGTTGTGAAAATAATTATACCAATGGGCATTAAAATGCGTGTTTTTTGAGAAGAAATCAGGTATTAGAGGTTTAAGAATTATAATTACTATTAGTGTATTATTTTATTTTTATTATTCCATTTGACACACCACCTTATGTATTGTATATTATGAAGCAGATGATGATTCTGTGAATGGTTGAGGGGGTTTTCAGAAGCACTTTGTGCAGATTAAAGCCCGACTGCTCATAGTGGCAAAGGCTCAGTGGGAAATACGATGGACAGAAGCAAAGCAGAAGACAGCACTGTCAAGGTTATGCCTGGTCTTACATGCTTGATAGGATAAGATGGTAGTACTAAGCAAGGCAGCAGGGTCTTCTAAATCACTATTAAGGATGAGTATCCTTCCTTTGTTCTTTTCTCCTGGCTTAGCAGACATCAAAATGTAGGGGGTTGGGGAATGTATGTATTAGATAATTTTGACAGATCCTATTTCAGGGGAATTTTGCTTTTATTACTCCTACAGTTCTTTGAGGGTAGTAATGATGTCTGTTGGTGAAAAGGTAGATGCAAGGGCTGGAGATAAATAAATAGGTAGGAAGTGGGTAAAAGTGGAAAAGACGCTGCAGATCTTACACGGTGTGTGTAGCTGCGTGAGAGAATGAGAGCACAGAGTTGACAGGACCTAGGAGGGGGGCTGGGGCATTTTCTCTTTGCCCTTTGTGTTCTCTGGGGTTAGCACAGTGCCTCCCTTACAGTTAATGGTCAAAAAATACAAGTCGAATGAGTAACAGCCAATGTTTGATATTAATGTTTTATTTAAATGACTCTCCAGACTGAATTCTTTGAGCCAAAGTTCTTGTTTTCATAATCTGAGTCCTGTAAATATTGTTATGAAAAATCAAAAGTGATTATGGAATTACAGAATCAGGAGTATTTTAATGAATAAGAAATTGAAAAGGAGAAAAAAAGTGGGAAAGGAATCATGATGACTACTAAATATAGGAATGCACATTTGCCGGGTTCAGTACTTGATGCTAGCTGTGTCTCTAGCACGGTAACCCTGAGTGGGAGCCCACTTTTCAGATGAAGAAGCTCAACAAAGTTGACTGCCTTGCCCAAGGCCATATGGCTAGTAAAAGATAGAGCTAGAATTCATACTGAAAGCTGTCAGATTCCAAAACCCATACTCTTTCCATAACACTGTGCTGCTGACAAAAAGGGAAGAGAAAACTGTGTTATTTCCAGAATGGAAAACTCTGAGCTGGGCAACCTTGTTTCTTCTTGTTGTTGGGTGGTTTGTTTGTTTGTTTGTTTGTTTTCTGTTTAATGTCTTTATATTTTCACTTTCTTGTTTAAGAAATACCTAGCCAGATTGAAGAGCTACATAGAAAGTCAGTAGTGAGCCCACTGGTAGGTGTGGAGGTGTGGAGTGAGCTGCCTTTTCCCTGGTCCTCACGCTGCATAAGTGTCACCCTCAGGGACTGCGCAGCTGCTCCACAGTGACCTTAGCTTCATGTCTGCTGCCAGCTTCTGCCCCCTTGTATTTGAGGTCTGTCTTTCAGGACATGTCATTGCTAAACAACGCTCTAGCAATGGACACTTTATTTCTCCTCTGTGCTAGATACTGTGTGGCATCACTTAAAGTGTTTTAAAATGCTAACAATTTTTGATTAATTCTCTCAGGAACTTTCCACAAATAACACTCAAAATGCTTTTGATCACCCCCTGTACTTGGAGTGACATACTCTGTTCTGAGTAGTCCTGTGTTGAGCTTCAATATAGTACAAGTTGAATTCTTTCAAGTCCTAGTTTCTGCAACTCTTCTTGATCTTTCGCCTACTCATGGTTGATGAATGTAATTATTCCTGAAGTTAGCAACGATGTTCTAGGTGGTGGTAGAGTCTGACTATTTGATGTGGTTAATGTCAAAAAATTGTGATAACCCACAGGCAAAATTATGGAGATACAATCACAGCCTTTTCATTTCATTGCTATAGGTATGGAAGAGTTCCATAATTAGCTATTTTTATATTCAATTTTTTTTTTTACCTTTTATTAGAGTGTATTTTAACTCTGAGTTCTCATTTCAATGATAACAGTGGTAGAAAAAAATAACTGGTAGGACAGAAAGGTTAACTGTACATGACCCTTATAATTTATAAAAGATTACATACAAAGCAGTTTTTTTTAGTTTTTAATGTTTGCCTTCTTTGTTAAAATGAACGAACTTCATAAAGCTAAGTGTTTCACCATTGATAAATCTCAAAAACTTAATGTTGAAAAGAAAAAGCAAGTTGTAGAATTAAGTACAGTATGATCCAATCTCAATAAAGTTTGAGAACATGCAACACAATAGCACATATTATTGCATGAAACAGTGTTAAGACGTCATGCCTGGGACTGATTGGCACTGAGTTTATGGTAAAAATCACTTCTTAAAAGGCTGGACCAGAAGTGGGTTTGGGGATGGGTACAGAAGGCTTCAATTATATCTATAATGTTCTAGGTTTTTAAAATGTTGAGATTTATTAAAGCAGAGTAACAGGTAAATGTGCTCATTATATTTATGTTTCTCTGTATATTTATAATATTTCATAATCTAACAGAGGATCTCTTTATCTAAAACTTAACAAATTTCTAAGATGTGGCAGCACAAGCTTGCACAAAAAGAAACCTAAGATACTGTATCATGCTATGTCTAGCCAGATGTTTTTGTTTGCATGTTGGATTCCCTTGTGGAAGGCACTGAATCCCTGCAGGAAGTAATATCAAGTATTTTGCTTTGTAGCTGAAGGATTTGTAAGATGAAAGGTCCTTAAACATGAAATGAGATCTGTGTAAGCTCATGATTTAAATTGTTGTTTGAAAAATTGTTTGATCTGCCCCTTGTAGGGGAAAAAACATAGTGATACAGCCTAAATATCAGATGACAGTACATTATTTTTTTTTCTTGGTGTCTAGGTCACCATGGCGACTGGACAGAAGTTGATGAGAGCGATTCGAGTTTTTGAATTTGGTGGACCAGAAGTGCTGAAACTCCAGTCGGATATTGCAGTACCAATTCCAAAAGACCATCAGGTAGATGTAATTCCATAACAAAAGGCAAAAATTATAAACTACACCAAGTGCGAGTCTCCAGCACATCAGGTTCATGTTCAAAAGAAACAGATTCACAATAATTCATAGACACAGTGAATTAGGATGGAATTTATACTGATGATATATGTGAGCTCTGATAAAGAGAGCATAATTATAACTGTTAGTGAGGTACATCTATGAAAAGGGAAAATAATTGGCTCTAAGAACATTTTTGAGGTTGAGGATCATCTATGCAGTGCAGTAATTGAATTTTTCTGCATGGAGTCATAAGTAGTTTTGAACAAGTTATTCTATTACAAAATTCATGATTTCTATTTTGTGCACAGTAGGAAAATCGTTTTCATCTGCACACATGACCTTCTCTATATGATTTAAGAGAATTTAAATGAAGAGTTTAATCATTTCCGGTGACTTTAACAATATACTTTCTCATTAAAAATTATGTATTTTTTATTACTGCACCTTCCATGACTCCGAAGTCTCATTTCCTTGACAAACCTTGAACCTTCTGAGAATTTTTACAGTTTGGCCATAACCTAACTTTTGAGATTGATTTCTTATTGTTCCTTTTCAATAGACTGTGCTATAACAAGCAACATTATCTGGTTTCCCCAAGAGGCCCTTTTATTCCTTCTCTCTTTGCACATACCATTCCTTCTACCTGAAATCTCCTTTTCTCCCATTTGAAAGAATATCTACTCTTCTTTTAGGGCCTTGCTGAGATACCACTTTCTTTGTAAGGCCTTCTCTTACTCTTACAGCATAAGTAATCATTATGTATTAAGTAAGGTAAAATTAGCTTCTGTGGTAGATGTAACCTCAAAATCTCAGTGGTTCAACAGTAGAAAATTATTTCTCATTCACTAAATTCCAAAATTCTAAAACATCAGTGGGTAACTCTCAAAGAGTGATTTGTGGACCCAGCCTTCTTCTGTTGTGAGGCTTTGCGGACTTCAAACACCTGTCTTCTGGGGTCACTTCTGTGAAAGGGCGGGGGGCACACTGTAGATTGCCTAGAACATCCTCATGGGTCCTGAAAGTGGCTCTGATCACTTTTGTTCACATTCTGTTGGCTAAAACTCAATCATAAGACCCAAGAAGTAATATTCTTCCTAGGTACCCAGGAGGAGGAGGAGGAGGAATTAGGTTTGACGAGCATATAGAGGTTTATGCCACATATCCTCTCAAGTATTTCCACTACTAATTTCCCAAAATGTTTTTAATATAGCACATTAATCATAATTAGCCTTTCTGTCTTTTTGTGTATATGTCGGTTTGCAAAACTAACGTGAGCCCGTTAAAGGTGAGGTTTTCCCCTCCATTTTTGTAATAATCGGTAGCGTCCTAGCATAACACTGAATGAATGCCTAAAAGTTCTGTGTGAATGAAAACACATTGTCATTGCAGGTTCTAATCAAAGTCCATGCATGTGGCGTAAACCCAGTAGAAACATACATTCGTTCTGGTACTTACAGCAGAAAACCACTCTTACCCTATACTCCTGGTTCAGATGTGGCTGGCATAATAGAAGCTGTTGGAGAAAATGTATCCACGTTCAAGGTATTACATTTTAAATTATTTCCATAATATTTTTCTTAAAGTATTTTAACATAGCTTTAAAATGTGTCGTTAGTCTTTTAAAGGCCACCTTACAGCTTAAGGAGAGCATTTGTGGTGATGAGCACTGGGTGTTTGCATGGAAATGTTGAATCACTGTATTGTACACCTGAAACTGGTATCACACTGTCTGTTAACTAACTGGAATATAAATTAGAACTTGAAAAAAGATGAAAGGCCCCATTACACAATTTCTGCCACATGGGGGACTCCTCTGTTCAAAAAAGAGATTGCCTTTTATCTAGAGGTCTTCCTCATTTCCATTGTTGGGGACAAGTGCTGGGTAAATTCTGTATCTTCACATTCTCACAGAATTCAACTGTGATCCTTTTGATGTAGCAGAAATATGTAAGGACAGAAAATAGGCAAGGAAATTATACTATTTCCTAACTCTCAATAACACACAAGCCGACATAATATTTAATGCTTTTTATAAATTTAGTTTCATAAGATAAAGGGAAGGCCAGTTCTTTTGAATAATAAGTAAAAGATGAATGCCAGGTCAAATATACATTTTTAGCACTCTGACTTAGATCAAGGTGACTGAGTCAGTGAAAATATGATTGGGGCTTTTGTTATTTATATGCCAGAAGAAATCTAAAACATGGATAATGTATTCATGTTCTAGCATCTTTCCTCCTAATTCCTTGACCTGCTCCACTTGGGCCGCACATTTACCAAAATTGGATCAACGTGGCCTCTGTACGGGAAGACGCTGATTACCAAGGCTTTGCTCTCCTCAGCCTGTGGCAGTCTGGCTTCTGCCCCCATCGCTCCACTGAAACGCTTCTTGCTAATGTCACTAATGGCCTCTCTATTGCTGGAGTTAATGGGCCCTTTTATGTCATTATCCCTCTTGACTTCTCGGTGACATTTGACCCTCTCCTCCACTTACTTTTTCTTAAACAATTTTTTTTTCCTTCAGCTTCTATGACATCATTTTCTCCTGTCCTCTTCCCACTTCCTCCAAGGCATTGTTTTTCAAGCTGCTTTTTCTTGGGGTGCTCCTCAAATTTCAGAATTGCCCAGTGTCCTCAATCCCTCTTTACATCTCTGCTTTTGGTATTCTATGCCTTCTTCATGATGATCCCATGGTTTCCATGATCACATGTGGTATCTTTAGCTTAGAATTTTCCATTAAGCTGTGGACCTCTGCTGTCTAATAAGGTGGCCACTAGCCACATATGTCTACTTAAAATTCATATTAACTTGAAGTAAAATAAGGAAATCAGTTCCTCGGTCACACCAGCGACATTTCAGATGCTACTAGCCCCTGCTTCTACTGGCTGCCCTACTGGACAGTACTGATACAGAACATTTACATCTTCACAGAAAGGTGTGTGGGAGAGTATGGGTCTCACATAGTCAACCCTTGGTAACCTTGTACTCAGTTTGTCTAAATGGAGCTTACCTTTTGTCACATCAAATCTACTCCTCTCTTGTGCGACTGTGTTGGTGATGTCCATGATTTCACTCCTCCTCACTCAGTTTTCCCTCACTAGGATAGTTTTCTCTCTTGTTGTTCTGTGCCCACATCCTGAAGTTCAGCTTATTCTGCTTAGTCTCTTACCTGGCTATCTGTAACGGATACTTAATTACTTAATTTACTGCCCTCCTTCCTCCCTGAATCTATCCATGCTCCATAAAGGGTGCTTTATAAAATTTTTAAGCCATTGTTGTATGGCTTAATTCTCACATTAGTTCCTTATAGATTTCGGAGTATTGCTAAGAGTGCTTATGTTGTGATAGAAGACTGTTTCTTGCTCTTTCCTACTGTTCTTCCATGCACCTCTCCATTCCTTCTCACTCTGTAGTTTATTTTTTGATAAACCTTTTCTTTCCTGCATACCCCATGCTCTTCCTTCTCTGGCTTTGCTCATATTGGTTCTTCTGCTTGGCAGAATTAAACTGAAACTTATAAATACAGGTGCAGGGGCTTTTACCCTCCAGCTGTAGTTCCTTTTCATTTTATCTCTGAAACTATTACCTTCCATACATTAGACTACTTTCTCATTGGGCAGGAACGCCAGCAGTTTGTCAGCTTTTTTTCCTGCCACTGTTCCTTTGTTTACTTTGTTTCCTTCACTCGCAGTGACTTTTCTCCATTTTAGTTTTCAGAATCTTGTCCAATTCCTCAAGAGCTACTTTAAATATTAGCTTCTCAGTGAACCTATTTTTGGTTCTTTCAACTTAGAAATAATTCCTTTCTTTTCCTGGTACTTATCTTTGATGGTTCATCATGTTTTCTTGCATTGTAGTTATTCCTATCCTTTTCTTTTCTCTCTTCCCAGAGTTTAAGATGCTTTTGATGGGGAAATTGTTTTGTTGTTAGTATCCATCACAGAACTCCTGCTTTCCATAGTGAATTCTTGTTGCACTCTGTGCAATATCCTTTTAAGCTATAAAAACAAGATTAATCTTAACACAGTCATATTTGACCATTTGCAAGTGGCACTGTTAAGCAGTGATGCTTGTCTTTGTTGGCTATCTTTTCAATTTTTTCTGTTTCTATCCCACTGCATAGTGCTATTACTTTTGTAGATCTTTTTTTATAGGACAGATTTAAGTATCCTGAAAGTTATTGCCTTAATGTTTTACTCATTCCAAGAAATATTTACTTCTTTTTCAAGAAAGAAGAGTTTGGACAGCTGTTTGTAGTAGATAGTCTGATTTCCCTAACGTGGGGGTTGTATTGGGCAGGCTCTAAGGCTTGGGTCCTGCCTTATCTCACCCTCAGTTATGCATCTGCTTTTCAATAGCAAGGACCCAGCAGAGTTTACTGAGGGTTTTCTGTGTTTCTGACGCTGTAACAAGTGAAGAAGCCTGTCTCGGCTCATCTCACTGTCAGGATCTAGGCATGGTTTCCAGCTCTTGCTGTATGCATAAAAGATGAGGGAAAGAATGCAGGGGTGAAGAAACCTAGGGGAAGGATTTTGAACAGGTATTTGGTGTGTGGAAGAAACCTTACAATATATTTGTTTCTTCTTCCTAGTATTTTGGAGGAAAAAAATAGTTGTATTAACTGCCACTTACAAACTGCTTAATCTGAGCAAATTATTGCATTGTCCCGCAATTTCCTCATTTATATAGCAGAATTAATCTAAAGTGTTGATAAGAAAAGTGCTTACCTCATAGGCTCTTGAGATGATCAAATTAGACAGTACTCGTTAGACTGCTAATATAGTGGCTTACACGGTAAACTGTCTCAGTAAAGGTTAGTCGTCTTCTCATTGTACCATTCTGGAGGTTCTCTTTCCTTTCCTTTTTTTTTCCCCCACTATTTTTTTTACATTTTCTTCTTCTTGGTTTCTATTAATAGAACATTTAAAAATCTTCAGTATGCTGCAGATATTTTTATGAGACCCTAGGAGGAAGAAAACAATACATAAGTACTTATTTGTTGTTATAAAAGTTGCATTGTAAAGGATTATACCCATTTGACATCTATTTTAATCCCTGCTCCATTGATCGATGTATTGCTTTCCCCAGAAAGGTGACAGGGTCTTCACTACCAACACCATCTCTGGTGGCTATGCCGAGTTTGCTCTCGCAGCCGATCACACTGTTTACATGCTGCCGGAGAAACTGGACTTGAAGCAAGGAGCTGCCATCGGTATTCCATATTTTACTGCTTATCGAGCCCTGTTCCACAGGTAATGACACACACAGTCGGTTATAGAGCCAGTGTTGCCTGCCTTCCTACCACGCATCCATGTCTCTCATATTTGGTTACTATTTAGTTACCATTAAGCATTTATGGAGTGGAAATTGTGCTAATTGAGAAGATTATCACTGAGAATACAAAGATACTAGTCACTGGGGATACAAAGAAGAGCAAAATGCTGTATTTACCCTTATGATGCTGACAGTCTAGTTAAGAGAGACAGACATGAGAGTAATAATATTGATGTATAATGTGGAAAGTACAGTGGTGTGGATGTGCATAGGGATTTATGGGATCATAAGGGATGTAACAGTGATGATGAGATAGGGCTTCCTGCCAAGATGTGAGGCCTGGATTATTTTAAAGTCATGGTTCAAAAATCTTGTTATCTAGCCCTAGAAACTAATTGCTCCAATTTAAAAATACCATGTAGGGCCTAACCCTAGACCCACTAGTCAGTTTCCATGACTGGGATCTGAGAATTCATATATATATAAATTGTGTATATATTATATATATTTAAAGATTTGGTTTTTAAATAATCTCTGTACCCCGCATAGGGCTTGAACTCACAACCCCAAGATCAAGAGTCACATGCTCCAGCAACTGAGCCAGCCAGGCACCCCTCTGAAAATCTGTACTTTAATCAGGGAGTTATTTTGTGGAAGGATACCTTGGAGGGGAGAAGAAATTCTGGACTATGGGCATATCTTGGTGTTGCGAGGGGATATCATAATATTTAAGGAGAGCTACAGCAATTTGGTTTTGTTTGCTAGAATATTTCAAGGCAGAGGGTGATATAGAATTAAGTTGGAATATAGTAATTTTCTAATAAGTGCAGTGTGGCCACCCCTATTGTTCTAGGAAGTAAGAGATCCTCCCTGAGAGTCAGATATGGATCACAGAACAGCTGCTGGATTGGGACATTAGTACTTGTCCATCTGGAATAATAAAGCATCTCCTATCTGTCTCGCCGCTTTGCCTTATTTTCGGTATAATGGAAAAATAGTCAGATGAACCAGAAGTAGAAAGAATATGTCATTTTACTGGAGGATCTAGACATTTTTTTGGTGTGACATGGAAATCTTTTCAACAGGATTGATGTGTTTCTTACTCTGGTACCACCGCGGATTCAGCATTGCTCCCTGAAATGTGGGCTTAGATGCTGTGCAACCTGATGTCCAAAGGCATGGAGAAGGAAAAGTGTTGTCATAAATCCTCTAGCTTCTGTGTTTCCTGGGCATTATCCTCAGTCACAAAATCAAGCCAGGGCTATCATAACCCTTTTGAGACACTTTCTATGGGAATGAGAGAGAGACTCAGATTCTCTAGGTTTAGCTGTTTCACTTCACCTACCTCCAAAGACTTAGCCTCCCAGAAGGAATATAGTACCCTTATGTGCTACCAGCATCCAGCATTGGGCCTGGCAAATAATAGGTTCCCATTAAACGTTTGTTGAATGAACAAATGAATTTCATGTTTTCCTTTGTGACTCTGAGGAAACCTCATTTGATCCTGTGAAGTCTGGAGAATATTTTGGGCTGTAGAGCAGAACGGAGTTTCCTGTTTGGGGAAGTGTTAGCTGAACTGAGGGTAGAAGTTCCTTAAGAAGAATGACAAACACCTGAGCTTCATTATCTTCAAAGTGCGGTGATGAACCCTTATCTTGTTTTACAGTGCCCGTGTGAAAGCTGGAGAAAGTGTGCTGGTTCATGGGGCTAGTGGAGGAGTAAGTATTCGTTTACTTTTAAGTTTATGTTTAAAGGAGCTTATGTGTGTGTGGGTTTCACATTATATTTCTTTTCAGTCATTTTTAAAAGCCAAGTTAATAAATATAGTCAATATTTGTAATCAGTGAAGCTATTCCTTTCTGTAGTGGAGCTTCTTTAAATGCTGTCTTCTGAAGGTGATTCCTTGTCATTAGTTTAGCATTTCTTGGTTAATACATTCAACAGATCACCCCATTAAAAATGTCTATATTAGGTTTTCCACCAGTGTTGGGTGCAGACCAAAATAAACTGGCTTTGTTTTTGCCTTCAAGTAGCATATTAGTTATAAGAGTATTTATTTATAATTTATTTTATTTTATTATTATTTTTTTAATTTTCTTTTCTTTTTTTTTTATTGTCACTTAAATTTTTTTTCCCAGTGTTCCAGGATCCATTGCCCATTCCCCACACCCAGTGCTCCACGCATTAGGTGCCCCCAGTACCCACCATCAGGCTCTCCCATCCCTCCACCCCCCTCCCTCCAAGACCCTCAGTTTGTTTGTTTCCAAAGTCTCTGTTGTTTCATTTTTCTCCCTGGATTACCCTACTTCCCATTTACTTTCCTTCTCCCACTGTCCTCCAGGTTACCCCTCATGCATCACAAGTAAGTGAAACCACGTGATACTTGACTTTCTCTACTTGGCTTATTTCACTCAGCATAATCTCTTCCAGTCCAGTCCATGTTGCTACAAAAGTTGGATATTCATCCTTTCTGATGGAGGCATAGTATTCCATTTTTTTTTTCTTTTTTACCATTTTTTTTTTATTGTTACTAAATTTTTTTTTCCAGTGTTCCAAGATTCATTCCCCATTCCCCACTCCCAGTGCTCCATGCTCTAGGTGTCCCCAGTACCCACCACCAGGCTCTCCCATCCC